>SJYH01007785.1:15205-37644 GCA_006408735.1 Sylvicapra grimmia | reverse complement strand
TTTTTTTTTTTTTGAAAAGTAATAGTAGGTTATAAAAATAAAAATTAGAGAAATAGAGGACTTAAAAATTTAAGAAAGTTAAAAAAAAGAAGAAACATTCATGCAACAACATCAACATAAAAAAAAAAGAATGCTTGTAAAAATAGTAAAGATATATCTGGCTATTTCTCTGGTGTTGTGGGCAGTGTGGGGTCACTTCCAAGGTGGTTCCCTGTGTTTAACTTCTTCTGCTTGCTGGTCTCTTCAGTGTCTGTTTTCCATCTTGACTCAGGGAGGGCGGTGGTGGACACTTTTTTTTTTTTTAGGCTCACTTGTTCAGTCGCGCTCTGGGGAGGGAGGGATGCTGCATACAAATATTACTGGCATGTGCTTGCAGTGTCTCATTTACGCTGGGCTTGCCCCTGCTCACAGCGCACACCACTCAGGCTCTAAGTTGCTATGCTGGGGAACCATCTGAGGCTGGCCCTAGGCTGCATGCACCTCCCCAGTCTAAGCCGCTCAGGCTCAGTGCTCCGGTAGGGTTCAGAGGCACATATTTGGTTGGGCCTGTATTTTGTGCCCTTCCCAGGTCTGAGTAGCTCAGGAGTTTGACGAGTGCAGTTGCTGTGACTTGTCGCCTTTCCCTGCTGCTCAATTTTCTGGGTGTACCACTGGCGTTCCTTCTCAGGTGGATGATGACTGTCCAGAACCCCCAGAAGTCTTAGTTAGCAAAGAAGCCTGCTTGCATTTTGGTAAGTAATGTCTCTCTTGGGCTGTGATTGCCCCCTTCCAGCCCTTAAGGCTCTGGCTGCCTGTCACTGGAGAGGGATGGTCTGCATCTGGCTGTTTCCGTTCTGTCCTTTGTTCTGTGTGTGGTCATGGCAGTGACTTATGTTCAAGCATTTCGCCTGGTAGCTATCCCACAGTCTGGATTGCTAGCCCAAGTTAGTTCGCTCTAGTCATGCGCGGGGCGTTCCACCCCGATTCTTAAAAAAAGCACTGCAGCCCGCGCCTCCCACAGCCCGATTCTTAAAAATCACTGCAGTCTGCGCCTCCTGTGCCTCCCTGCCCAGCCCCCACTTGCTAGTGGTGGATGCAGGTGTCTGTGTTGCTTTTCCGCTGGGGGAGTTACTGTTGGGCTCGTAATCTGTTGGTTTTGATTATTTATTTATTTTTCCTTCCTGTTATGTTGCCTCTGTGCTTCCAAGGCTTGCCCCAGACTTGGCAGTGAGAATGTTTCCTGGTGTTTGGAAACCTCTCTTCTTATGAGTCTCTTCCCAGGACAGGACTCCCTTCCCGGGATGGAGCTCCTTCCCTACCTCCTTTGTCTCTTTTTTTGTCTTTTATATATTTTTTCCTACCTGTTTTTTGAAGCCAATGATCTGCTTTTCTGGGTGTCTGATGTCCTCTGCCAGCATTCAGAAGTTGTTTTGTGGAATTTACTCAGAGTTGAAAATTCTTTTGATGAATTTGTGAGGGAGAAAGTGGTCTCCCCATCCTATTCCTCTGCCATCTTAGGACAGCCCCCCTGTGTCCTCTCTAGTTGGGGTGTGCGTGTCTCCATGGGGGAGGTCCTCTGTGCTTTTGGCGCTATGGGTCCTCACATCTATTCGTGGGGTTGCTGTGCTCTGGTTGTGAGGACCTCCACTCGACTTCCTTCAGGGAGCTTGTCTCCACTGGAGGAAGAAAGTCTTCTCTCTACGTGTTATATCCTGGGGGACACCTCGAGTTGGACCGGGGGAATCTGCTTCAGTTTTGGCCAAAGAGCCCCTCCATCATTTGTTGCAGTGGTTTTTCTCGAGTTGTGGCGGTAAGCTTGGGATTTGTTTCGAGTTGTGACGGGGACCTCAGGGAACCTCTCATGTTGCCTCAGGGAAGTCAGGCCTCCTATTGAGTTGCGAGGGGCATCTCAGAATTCATTTCAAGTTGCTGCAGGAGAATAGGACCTAATCTGGTGTTGAGGTGGGAAACTCAGGTTTCCTCTCCAGTTGCGACAGGGATCTCAGGGTTCCTCTGGAGTTTCAACAAGGGAGTCAGGCCTCATCTCATTTTGAGGCATGGAGCTCCACTTTCCTCTCGGGTTGTAAAAGGGTTCTCAGCAATCGTGTCGAATTGAGGCATGGAACTCAGGCCTTTTCTAGAGATGCAACAGGGGAGTGAGGCCTCCCTTCATGTTGTTAGGGGAAACTTGGGGTTCCATTGGAGTCGCTGCAAGGGAATCTCACCTTTATCTTGAGTTGAGGAGGAACTTGGTGTCCTTTTGACTTGCAGCAGGAAATGAGGGGTTCATCTTGAGTTGCAATGGGTGAGGCAGGCTTCCACTTGAGGTGTGAGGGGAAAGTATTGATTCCTCTCAAGTTGAAGCAGGGGAATCCGCCCTCATTTAAAGATGAGGTGGGGAACACTGGGCCTTTCCATGTGTTGCTGGGAAACTCGGGGTTCCTCTCAAGTTGCAAAGGGTAGACGGAGGAACCTCTGGAGTTCCATAAAGGGGAGTCAAGCCTCCTTTAGAGTTGTTAGGGGGAACGTGGATTTGCACTTGTGTCACTGCAGGGGAATCAGGCCTCATCTCGTGTTGAGGGGGGATTTTTTGGTTTATCTTGAGTTGTGGGAAGGTTGGGGTTCCTCTCGAGTTGCGACGGGGACATCATGAACCTCTCTTGTTGCCTCAGGGAATTCAAGCCTCCTTTCAAGTTGTGAGGGGACACTTTGGGATTCCTCTTGAGTTGCTGCAGGGGAACAGGACCTCGTCTCGAGTTGAGGTGGGAAACATGGGGTACCACTGCATTTGCAACAGGATTCTCGGGGTCTCTATCAAGTTTCAACAGGGAAGTCAAGTCTTGCCTCGTGTTGAGGCATGGAACTCCGCTTAACTCCTGAGTTGAAAAAGAGGTGTCAGGCCTCCTGTTGAGTTGAGACAGGGAACTTGGCTTTTTCTAGATGTGGAAACAGGGGAGTCAGACCCCCCTTCGTGTTGTTAGGAGAAACTCGGGGTTCCACTGGAGTTGCTGCAAGGGTATCTGACATTATCTCAAGTTGACGGGAAACTCAAGTGTCCTTTCAACTTGTGGCAGGAACCTCCGGGTTCCTCTCTAGTTTCAATGGGTGAGACAGGCCTCCACTTTAGGTGCAATGGGAAAGTCAGGATTCCTCTTGAATCAAAGCAGGGGAATCAGCCCTGATCTCAAGAAGAGGTGGAGAACATAGGGCTCTTCTAAATTGCTGTGGGAAAATTGGGGTTCCTCTCGAGTTGCGACAGGTATCTCAGAGAATCTCTGGAGTTGCATAAAGGGAGTCAAACTTCCTTTGAAGTTTCAAAAGGGAACTCAGGATTGTTGTCCAGGCTATGCAGGGGAAACAGGCCTCATCTTGCATTGAGGGCTGAATCTCATCGTTTTTTTTCGAGCTGTGGCAGGAAGCTCGGTGTTCCTCTCGAGTTTTGATGAGGACCTCAGGGAACCTCTCATGTTGGCTCAGGGAAGTCAGGCCTCCTTTCAATTGCAAGGAGCACCTCGGGATTCCTCTCAAGTCTCTGCAGGGGAATAGGGCCTCAGCTGTAGATGAGATGGGAAACACGGAGTTCCTCTATGGTTGTGACAGAGATCTTGGGAGTCCTATCAAATTTCAACAAGAGTTTCAGGCCTTGTTTCGTGTTGAGGCATGTAACTACACTTTCCTCTCGAGTTGTAAAGTGGGTGTCAGTACTCCTGTCGAATTCAGGTCGGGAACTTGGGCTTTTTCTAGACATGAAACAGTAGAGTCAGACCTCAGTTTGTGTTGTGAAGGGAAACTCGGGATTCCTTTTGTGCTGCTGCAGGGAAGGCCTCATCTCAAGTTGAGGTGGGAAACTCAGGCTTCCTCTCCTGTTGCAACAGGGATCTCAGGGTGCCTATTGAGTTTCAGCAGAGGAGTCTGGCCTTGTGTCGTGTTGAGGCATGGAACTCCGCTTTCATTTGGAGTTGTAAATGGGGTGTTAAGCCTCCTGTCTAATTCAGACGGAGAACTTGGGCTTTTTATAGAGGTGCAACAGGGGATTGCAACCTCTCTTCGTGTTGTGAGGGGATACTCGGGGTTCCATTTAGTCCATCAAGGAGAACCACACCTTATCTTGAATTGAGGGTGATCTCGGTGTCCTTTCAACTTGTGGCAGGAAGCACGGGCTTCCACTCGAATTTCATTAGGTGAGACAGACCTCCTCTTGAGGTGCGAGGGGAAAGTCGGAGTTCCTCTCAAATTGAAGCAGGGGAATCGGCTCTCATCTCAAGATAAGGTGGGGAACATGGGGCTCTTCTCAGTTGTAGTGGGAAAATCAGTGTTCCTCTCGAGTTTTGACCGATATCTTGTGGAAGAGATATGCAAATATCTCTTGAGTTGCATAAAGGGAGTCAAGTCTCCTTTTGTTTTGAGAAGGAACTCGGGATTCCTCTCGAGGCCTTATAGGGGATAAGGGCCTGATCTCACATTGAGAAGAAATATTGTGTTTTTTCTGGAGTTGTGGTGGGAAGCTTGGGCTCACAACTTTCAAAGGGGGCCTCAGGGAATCTGTCTTGTTGCCTCAGTGAAGTCAAGTCTCCTTTTGAGTTGTGAGGGGGAGTGCGGGATTGCTCTCGAGTCACTGCAGGTGAATCGGGCCTCATCTCACATTGAGGGTGGAATCCCGTGGTGTTTCTCGAATTTCGACCAGAAGCTTTGAGTTCGTCTCGAGTTGCCATGGCAACTTCAGGAAACCTCTAGTGTTGCCTCGGAAACCTCGGGATTTGTCTCGAGTCACTACAGAGGAATGGGGCATCATCTCGAGTTGAGGTGGGAAACTCAGGGCTCCTCTCCAGTTGCAACAGTGATCTTGGGTTTCTTTTCGAGTTTCATCAGGGGAGTCAGACATCAACTTGTGTGGAAGCGTGGAACTCTGCTTTCCTGTGGAGTTGTAAAAGGGTTGTCAGGCTGCCTGTCCAGCTGAGGTGGGGAACTTGGGCTTTTTGTAGAGGTGCAACAGGGGTGTCAGACCTCCCTCCGTGGTGTGAGGGGATCCTCCAGGTTCCATTTGAGGTGGTGAAGGGAAATCATGCCTTATCTCAAGTTGAGAGGGAACTCAGTGTCCTTTCATCTTGTGGCAGGAACAGCAGGGTTCTTCTCGAGTTTTGATATGTAGACAGGCCTCCTCTTGAGGAGCGAGGGGAAAATCGGAATTCCTCTCAAGTCGAAGCAGGGGAATTGGCCCTCATCTCAAGATGAGTTCGGGAACACGGGTCTATTCTCGAGTTGTGACAGAACACTCACAGTTCCCCACACTTGAGATGGGTATCTCACGGAACCTCTTGAGTTGCAAAAAGCGAGTCAAGCCTCCTTTTGAGTCTGAGAGGGAGCTCTGTATTGCTCTCGAGTAGCTGCAGAGGAACCGGGCCTCATGTCATGTTGAGGGATGAATCTCATGTTTTTTCTCGAGTTGTGGCAAGAAGCTTTGTGTTCCTCTCGAGTTGTGACGGGGTCATCAAGGAACATCTAATGTTGCCTCAGGGAAGTCAGGCATCCTTTAAAGTTGCAAGGGTCACCTTGGGATTCTTCTTGAGTCGCTGAATGGGAATAGGACTTCATCTTGAGATGAGGTGAGAAACTCAGGGTTCCTCTTCAGTTGTGACAGGTATCTCACGGTTCCTATCGAGTTTCAGCAGAGGAGTCAGGCCTCTTGTGTTGAGCTAAGGAACTCTGCTTTCCTCTTGAGTTGTAAAAGGGGAGTCAGGCGTCCTGTCGAGTTGAGGTGGGGAACCTGGGCTTTTTCTAGAGGTGCAACAGTGGAATCAGACCTTGCTTCGTGTTGTGGAGGGAATCTTGTGGTTGCATTCAAGTCAATGCAGGGAAATCAGGCTTTATCATGAGATGAGGGGGTTCTCGTTGTCCCTTAGACTTTGGCAGGAAATGTATGGTTCCTCAGACATTTAATAGGTGAGACAGACCTCCTTTTGAAGTATGAGGGGAAAGTCGGATTCCTCTTGAGTCGGCCCTCATCTCAAGATTAGTTGGGGAAAATGGGTCTCTTCATGAGTTGTGGCTGGAAACTCGGGGTTCCCCTCAAGTTGTGACAGGTATGTGGGGAAACCTCTTGAGTTGCATAAAGGGAGTCCAGACTCATTTTGATTTTCAAGTGGGAACTCAGGGTTGCTCTCGAGGTGCTGCAGGGATAGGGCCTCATCTCACATTGAGGGGAAATCTCGTGGTTTTTCACGAGTTGTGGCAGGAAACTTGGAGTTCTTCTTGAGTTTCGACGGCGACTTCAGTGAACCTTTTGTGTTGCCTCATGGAGATCAGTTCTCCTTTCTTGTTGTGAGGGACACCTCGGATTCCTCTCGAGTCACTGCAGAGGAATAGGGCCTCATCTCGAGTTGAGGCGGGAAACTCAGTGCTCCTCTCCAGTTGCGATAGGGATCTCCACTTTCCTATCGAGTTTCAAGAGGGGAGGCAGGCATCAACTCGTGTTGAAGTGTGGATCTCCTCTTTCCTGTAGAGTTGTAAAGGAGGTGTCAGGCCACCTGTCCAGTTGAGGTGGGGAACATGGGCTTAGCCTATAAGTGCAATAGGGCAGTCAGACGACCCTTTGTGTTGTAAGGGGATCCTCGGGGTTCCATTCAAGGTGATGCAGCAAAATCAGGCCCCCATCTCAAGTGGAAGGGGAACATGGAGTCCTTTAGTCTTGCAGCAGTAACAGCAGGAAACTTCTCAAGTTTCAGTAGGTAGACCGACCTTCTTCTTGAGGTGCCAGAGGAAAATTGGGATTCCTCTAAGTGGAAGCAAGAGAACTGACCATCATCTCGCAATGAGTTTGGGAACACGGGGCCCTTCTTGAGTTGTTGGAAACTCCGGGTTTCTCTTGAATTATATCGAATGGCTCTGGGAACCTCTTGAGTTGTGCTAAGTGAGTCAGACTCCTTGCGAGTTTTGAGAGGGATTCCTCTTGAGTCGCTCCAGGGGAATAGGGCTTCATCTCAAGATGAGGCGGGAAACTCAGTGTTCCTATCCAGTTGTGACAGGGACCTCGGATTTCTTACCAAGTTTCAGCTGGGAAGTCAGGCCTCATCTCATTCTGAGGCAAGGAAGGCCGTTCTCCTCTAGAGATGTAAACTGGGTATCAGGACTCCTGGTGAGGTCAGGTGGGAAACTTGGGCTTTTGGTTGAGGTGCAACAGGGGAGTTAGACCTTCCTTTGTGTTGTGAGGGGATCCTTGGGGTTCCACTCGAGTCACTGCATGAGAATAAGGCCTTTCGTCAAGTGGAGTGCAAACTCGGTGTCCTTTTGACTTTTGGCGGGAACTGCGGGAATCCTCTTGAGTTTTCATAGGTGAGACTGGCCCCCTCTTGAGGTGTGAGGGGAAAGTCAAAGCTGGGTTTCTGCACTCATCTCAGGATGAGATGGGGAGCAAGGGGACCCTTCTCGAGCGGTTGTGGGAAAGTTGGGGTTCCTCTCAAATTACGTCATGCATCTGTGGGAACTTCTTGAGATGCATAAAGTGAGTCAAGACTCCTTGCAAGTTCTGAGAGGGCACTTGGGATTGCATTCGAGGTGCTGAGGGGACCTGGGCCTCAACTCACATTGAGGGGGTGAATCGCATGGTTTTCTCCTGTTGCAGCGGGAAGTGTATGGTTCCTCTCGACTTGCCACAGGGACTTCAGGGAACCACTTGTGTTGCTTCAGGGAAGTTAAAGCGACTTTTGAGTTGCGAGGGGTGATGCTGGAATGCTCTCGAGTCACTGCAGAAGAATGGGACCTCATCTCGCACTGGGAGGTAATTTGGTGGTGTTTCTCGCATTGCAGAATGAAGCTCTGGGTTCCTCTTGAGTTGTGACGGACCTCAAGGAACCTCTCGTGATGCCTCAGGGAATTCAAGACTCCTTTCGAGTAGCGAGGGGGAACGAGGGATTCCTCTCGAGGCACTGCAGGGGAATAGGGCCTCATCTCGCCTTGAAGGGGGAATCTTGTGATGTTTCTCGAGTTGCAGTTGGAAGTTTAGGTTCTTCTCGAGTTGTGTCAGGGGCCTCAAGGAACCTTTCCTGTTGCCTCAGAAAAGTCATGCCTCATTTCAAGTCACAGGGGCATGTCAGGATTCCTCTCCAGTCGCTGCTTGGGAATGCAGACTCCTCTCGAATTTAGGCAGAACCCTCAGTGGTTCTCTCCAGTTGTGAAAGGGATCTTGGGGTTCCTATCGAGTGTCAACATGGGAGTCAGGCCTTGACTCGTTTTGAGGCATGGGATGTTGCCTTGCTCTCGAGGTGCAAAAGAGCTGTCAGGCCTCCTGTCTAGTTCAGGAGGGGACTTGTGCTTTTTCTCGAGCTGCAACGGGGAAGTCAGAACTCTGTTCATGTTGTGAGGGGATCCTTGGGGTTCCATTCAAGTCATTGCAGGGGAATCAGGCCTTTTCTTGAGTTGAGGGGAAACTTGGTGTCCTTTCAACTTGTTGCAGGAACCCCAGACTTCCTGTCTAGTTTCAACAGGTCAGACATTCCTACTCTTGAAGTGCGAGTGGAAAGTGGGGATTCCTCTCAAGTCGAAGTAGGGGAATCGGCCCTCATGTCAAGTGGAGGTGGTGAATACGGGGTTCATCTCGATTTGAAGCGGCCAACTCTGGGTTACTCTGGAGTTGTGACGGGTACTTTGGGAAAGATCTTGAGTTGCCCAAAGGACATCAAGCCTCCTATCATGTTCCAGAAGGGAACTCGGGCTTGCTCGTGTGGCCCTGCAGGAGGCAAGGACCTCATCTCACTTTGAAGGGGAATGTTGTGGTTTCTCTCGAGTTGAGGCGGGAAGATGGGGTTTCTTCTCGAGTTGCACCAAGGACCTCAGGAGCCTCTCATATTGCCTCAGGGAAGTCAAGACTCCTTTCGAGCAGCGAGTGGAGCATGGGATTTCTCTCTAGTCACTGCAAGGAAACTGGGCCTCATCTCCAGTTGAGGTGGGAATCTGGTGGTGTTTCTTGAATTGCAGCACAAAGCTTCTTGAGCTTCGACAGGGCCATCAGGGAGACTCTCACGTTGCCTCAGGGAAATCAGGCCTCCTTTCAAGTTGCGAGGGGCACCTCGGAATTTCTCTCGAGTCACTGCTGGGGAATGGGGGGGGGTGTCTCATTTCGAAATGAGGCGGGTAACTCAGGGCTCCTCTCCAGTTGCAACAGGGATCTTGGGGTTCCTATCAAGTTTCAACAGGGGAGTCAGACCTCGTCTGGTTTTCAGCCATAGAACTCAACTTTCCTCTCGAGTTGGACAAGGTGTATCAGGTCTCCTTTTGAGTTGAGGCAGGGAACTTGGGCCTTTTCCAAACATGCAACAGGGGACTCAAAGCTCCCTTTGCCTGGGTTCCATTCGAGTCAGTGCAGGGGAATCAGGCCTTATCTCGAGTTGAGGTGGAACAAGCTGTCCTTTCATCTTTCAGCAGGAACCGCGGGGTACCTCTCGAGTTATGATTGGTGAGACAGGACTCCTCTGGAGGTGCGAGGGGAAAGTCAGTATTCCTCTCGAGTTGAATCAGAGGGGTCAGCCCTAATCTCGAGACGAAGTGGGGAACATGGGGCTATTCTAGAGTTGTGGCGGGAAACTCGGGGTTCCTCTCAAGGTTGATGAGTACCTCAGGGAACCTCTTGTGTTGCATAAAGAGAGTCAAGCCTGCTTTCTCGCTGGGAGAGGGGACTAGGGATTACTCTTGAAACACTGCAGGGGAAAAGGGCCTCATCTCG
This sequence comes from Sylvicapra grimmia, assembly GCA_006408735.1. Taxonomy (NCBI): domain Eukaryota; kingdom Metazoa; phylum Chordata; class Mammalia; order Artiodactyla; family Bovidae; genus Sylvicapra; species Sylvicapra grimmia. Next base: position 27,950 of record SJYH01007785.1, on the reverse strand, counting down.
CATTGATGAGGGAATCCCGTGGTGTTTCTCTAGTTGCGGCAGCAAGCTTTGAGTTCCACTCGAATTGTGACGGTGACTTCAGGGAACATCTCGTGTTGCCTCAGGGAAGTCAGGCCTCCATTCACATTGTGAGGGACACCTCGGGATTCCCCTCGAGTTGCTGCAGACGAAAAGAGCCTCATCTTGAGTTGAGGCAGGAAACGTAGGGCTCCTTGCCATTTGCGACAGCGATCTCAGGTGTACTATGCAGTTTCAACAGAGGACTCAGGCATCAACTCGGGTAGAAGCATGGAATGCCACTTTCCTGTGGAGTTGTAAATGGGGTGTCAGGCCACCTGTCCAGTTGAAGCAGGGCACTTGGGCTTTGTGTAGAAGTGCAACAGGGGCATCCGACCTCCCTTCATCTTGTGAGGGGATCCTCGGTCTTCCATTTAAGGTGGTGAAGGGAAATCAAGCCTTATTTCAAGTCGTGGGGGTTCTTGGTGTCCTTTTGTCTTATGCTAGGAACAGAGGGATTCTGCTCGACTTTTGATAGGTAGACAGGCCTCCTCTTGAGGTGCAAGGGGAACATTGGGATTCCTCTTGAGTTGAAGCAGGGCAATTGGCCCTCGGCTCAAGACGAGTTCGGGGACACGTGTCTCATCTCCAGTTGTGGTAGGACACTCGCATTTCCCCACACATGTGGCGTGTAGCTCGCAGAACCTCTTGAGTTGCATAAAGGGAGTCAAGCCTCCTTTCGATTCTGAGAGTGATCTTTGGATTGCTTTTGAGGAGCTGTGGAGGAAACGGGCCTCATGTTGCCTTGAGGGGTGACTCTCGTGTTTGTTCTCGAGTTGCAGAGGGAAGATTTTTGTCCCTCTTGAGTTGTGACTGGGACCTCAGGGAACATCTCATGTTGCCTCAGGGAAGTCAGGCATGCTTTGAAGTCACCTCGGGATTGCTCTCAAGTCACTCCAGGGGAATAGGGCTTCATCTTGAGATGAGGCTGGACACTCAGGGTTCCTACCCAGTTGTGACAGGGATCTCGGAGTTCCTACCAAGTTTCAACTGGGAAGTCAGGCCTTGTCTCATTCTGAGGCATGGAAGGCTGCTCTCCTCTGGAGATGTAAACTGGGTGTCAGGACTCCTGTCGAGTTTGGGTGGGAAACTTGGGCTTTCGGTCAAGGTGCAACAGGGGAGTTAGACCTCCCTTTGTCTTGTGACGGGAACCTTGGGGTTCCACTCGAGTCACTGCATGGGAATCAGGCCTTTCCTAAAGTGGAGTGCGAACTTGGTGTCCTTTCGACTTTTGGCAGGAACTGCAGGAATCCTCTTGAGTTTTCATAGGTGAGACTGGCCCCCTCTTGAGGTGTGAGGGGAAAGTCAAAGCAGGGGTTTCTGCACTCATCTCGAGGTGAGTTGATGAACACAGGGGCCCTTCTCGCATGGTTGTGGGAAAGTTGGGGTTCCTCTCGAATTACGTTGCATATCTGTGGGAACCTCTTGTGTTGTGTAAAGGGAGTCAAGACTCCTTTCGAGTTTTGAGAGGGCACTTGGGATTGCATTCGAGGTGCTGAGGGGACCTGGGCCTCATCTCACATTGAAGGGGTGAATCTCATGGTTTTCTTGAGTTGCATTGGAAGCGTAGGGTTCCTCTCGACTTGCCACGAGGACTGGTGTATCTTCAGGGAAGTTAAGGATCCTTTTGAGTTGCGAGAGGCAACACTGGAATGCTCTCGAGTCACTGCAGGAGAATTGGACCTCATCTCGCATTGAGAGGTAATTTGGTGGTGTTTCTTGAGTTGTAGCATGAAGCTCTGTGTTCCTTTTGAGTTGCAACGGACCTCACAGAACCTCTCGTATTGCCACAGGGAATTCAACTCTGTTCAAGTAGTGAGGGGGGGCACGAGATTGCTCTCGAGGCACTGCAGGGCAATAGGGCCTCATCTTGCATTGAAGAGGGAATCTCGTGATGTTTCTTGAGTTGCAGTGGGAAGTTTGGGTTCTTCTCCAGATGTGTCAGGGACCTCAGGGAACCTTTCATGGTGCCTTCAGAAAAGTCATGCCACCTTTCACATTGTGGGGGCATGTCAGGATTCCTTTCCAGTCACTGCTTGGGAATACGGACTCATCTCAAATTGAGGTGGAACCCTCAGTGGTCCTCTCCAGTTGTGACAGGGATCTCGGGGTTCCTATCTAGTATCAACATGGGAGTCAGGCCTTGACTCGTTTTGAGACATGGGATGGTGCCTTCCTCTCGAGGTGCAAAAGCGGTATCAGGCCTCCTGTCGAGTTCAGGAGGGGATCTGTGCTTTTTTTCTGAGCTGCAACGGGGGAGTCAGAACTCTCTTCATTTTCTGAGGAATCTTTGGGGTTACATTCAGGCCTTGAGTTGAGGGGAAACTCGGTGTCCTTTTGACTTGTGGCAGAAACCCCAGGGTTCCTCTCCAGTTTCAATAGGTGAAACATTCCTACTCTTGAAGTGCAAGTGGAAAGTCGGAACTCCTCTCAAGTTGAAGCAGGGGAATCAGTGCTCATCTCAAGATGAGGTAGTGAATACGGGGTTCACTCAATTTGAGGCGGGCTACTTGGGGTGCCTCTCAAGTTGCGACGGCTACTTTGGGAAAGCTCTTGAGTTGCCCAAACGACGTCAAGCCTCCTGTTGTGTTCCAAAAGGGAACTCAGGATTGCTCTTGAGTCACTGCAGGGGTCAAGGACCTCATCTCACGTTGAAGGGGGAATGTTGTGGTTTTTCTCGAGTTGTGGCGGGAAGATGGGGTTTCTTCTCAAGTTGCACCAAGGACCTCAGGGTACCTCTTGTTTTGCCTCAGGGGCGAGTGAAGCACAGGATTTCTCTCGAGTCACCAACGAATTTGGGTCTCATCTCTAATTGAGGTGGGTATCTGGCACGAAGCTTTGGGTTCCTCTCAAGCTTCGATGGGGACGTCAGGGAGCCTCTCATGTTGCCTCAGGGAAATCAGGCCTCCTTTCAAGTTGTGAGGGGCACCTCGTAATTCCTCTCGAGTCACTGCCAGGGAATGATGAGGGGTGTCATATCAAAATGAGATGGGTAACTCGGGGCTCCTCTCCAGTTGCAACAGTGATCTTGGAGTTACTATCAAGTTTCACCAGGGGAGTCAGACCTCGTCTCATTTTCAGTCATGGAACTCAATTTTCCTCTCAAGTTGGGCAAGGAGTGTCAGGTCTCCTTTTGAGTTGTGACAGGGAACTTGGGCCTTTTCCGAATGTGCAACAGGGGACTCAAAGCTGTCTTCACCTTGTGAGGGGATCCTCGGGTTCCATTCGAGTCAATGCAGGGAAATCAGGCCTTATCTCAATTTGAGGTGCCTTATCTCATGTTGTGTTGTAACTGGTGTCCTTTCAAATTGTGGCAGGAATCACAGGGTTCCTTTCAAAATTCAATCAGTGAGACAGCCCTCCTCTTGAGTTGAGAGGGGAAAGTCGGGAATCCTCTCAAGTTGAAGCAGGGGAATTGGCCCTCAGCTCAAGATCAGTTGGGAGCATGGGATGCTTCTCTAATTGTCGTGGGAAATTTGGGGTTCCTCTCACCTTGTGATGGGTATATTCGGGAACCTCTTGGGTTGAATAAAGAGAGTCAAGGCTCCTTCACATTTCAAGTGGGGACTCGGGCTTGTACTCATGGCCCTGCAGAGGAAAAGGGCATCATCTCGCTTTTAAGGGGGAAATCTCTTTGTTTTTCTTGTTGAAGTTATCAGGTCGGGGTTCCTCTCGAGTTGTGATGGGAAACTCAGGGAATATCTCGTGTTGCCTCAGGGAAGTCAAGTGTCCTTTCGAGTTGTGAGGGAGGGCTTGAGTTTGCTCTCGAGTCACTGCAGTTGAAATAGGCATCATCTTGCATTGAAGGGGAATCTCACAGTTTCGTCCAGTTTCAGCTGGAAGCATTGACTTCCTCTGGAGTTGCAACAGAGAACTTAGGGAACCTCTCATATTGCCTCAGGGAAGTCAGGCTTCCTTTCAGATTGCGAGGGGGCACCTTGGGATTCCTCTGGAGCTGCTGAAGTGGAATATGGCCTCATCTCTAGTTGAGAGTTTCAACAGGGAAGTCAGGCCTTGTCTCGTTTTGAGGCATGGAACTCCGCTTTCCTCTCAAGTTGTCAAAGAAGTCTCAGGCCTTCTGTCGAGTTGACGTGGGGATCTTTGGCTTTTTCTCGAGATGCAACAGGGCAATCAGACCTCCCTTCATGTTGTGAGGGGATAATTGGGGTTTCATTTGAGTTGGTGCAGGGGAATCAGGCATAATTTTGAGTTGAGGGGGGTACTCGGTGTCCTTTTCGACTTGTGGCAGGAAACCTGGGGTTTCTCTCAAGTTTCAATAGGTGAGACAAGCCTCCTCTTGATGTGCAAGAAGAAAGTTGAGATTTCTGTTGGGTTGAAGCAGGGGAATTGGCTTTCTTCTCGAGATGAGGTGTGGAATATGGGGCTCTTCTCGAGTTGTGTTGGGAAACACGTGTTTCTTCTGGATTTGCGACAGGTATCTCGGAATCTCTTGAGTTGCCTAAAGGTAGTGAAGCATCCTTTCTAGTATTGAGAGGGAACTTGGGATTGCTCTCCAGGGAAAAATCACCTCATCTTGTGTTCAGAGGGGAATCTCGTGTTTTTTCTCGAGTAGCTATGGGAAACTTGGGGTTCTTCTCGAGTTGTGACAGGGTCATCAGGGAACATCTCGTGTTGCCTCAGGGAAATCAAGTCTCCTTTCGAGTTGCAATGGGGACTGCAGGATTGCCCTTGAGTCACTGCAGGGATGTAGGGCCTCATCTCGAGTTTAGCCATGAGACTCAGGGTTACTCTCCAGTTGTGACAAGGTACTCTGGGTTCCTGTCAAGATTCAATAGTGGAGTCTTGCCTCATTTCCTGTTGATGCATGGAACTCCTCATTTCTCTCGAGTTATAAACTGGGTGTCAGGCCTCCTGTCGAGTTGAGGCAGGGAACTTGGGAATTTTCTAGAGGTGCAACATGGCAGTCAGACATATTCCTTCGTGTTGTGAGAGGAAACTCGTGGTTCCATTGGAGTCACTGCAGGGGAATCAGGCCTTATCTCTAGTTGAGGAGAAACTTGGGATCCATTAGACCTGCAGCAGGAACCTCGGGGTTTCTCTCGATTTCCAATTACTGACACAGGCGTCCTCTTGAGATGCAATGGGAAAGTCAGGATTCCTCTTGAATTGAAGCTGGGGAATTGGCCCTTATCTTGAGATGAAGTGGGGAACATCATGCTCTTCTCGAGTTTTGGTGGGAAACTCAGGGTGCCTCTCGAGTTACTGCAGTGTAATAGGGCCTCATCCCAAATTGTAGTGGGAGACTTAGGTTCCTCTCCCATTGTGACAGGGATCTTGGGGCCCCTGTTGAGTTTCAATATGGGAGTCAGGCCTCGTCTCCAGTTTAGGAATGGAACTCCACTTTCCTCTGGAGTTGTAAATGGGGTGTCAGGCCTCCTTTCGTGTAGAGGCGTGGAACTCGGGCTTTTTCTAGAGATGCAACAGCGGAGTCTGACCTCTGTTCTTTTTGTTAGGGGAACTTTGGGGTTATATTTGAGACTCTGAAAGGCAATCTGATCTTATCTCGAGTTGAAGGGGAACTTGGTGTCCTTCTGACTTGTGGAAGGAACATCAGGATTCTTCTTGAATTGCAATAGTTCATCTCGAGTTGAAGCAGGGGAATCCACCCTCAATCAAGATGAGGTGGGGAACATGGGGGTCTTTTAATTTGCAGTGGGAAACACACGGTTCTTCTTGAGTTGAGACAGGTATCTTGGGGAACCTTTTGAGTTGCATAAAGGAAGTCAAGCCTCCTTTCGAGTTGTGAGAGAGATTGCAGGATTGCTCTCAAGTCACTGCAGGGAAATCGGGCCACATCTCGTGCTGAAGGGGGAATGTCGTAATTTTACTCAAGTTGCGGAGGGAAGCTTGGATTCCTCTCCCCAAGGGAGAGGGAGACGGGGACCTCAGGGAGCCTCTTGTGTTGTCTCAGGGAAGTCAGGCTTCCTTTCGAGTTGTGAGGTGCACCTCAGAATTCCTCTCGAGTCCTGCAGGGAAATAGGGCCTCATCTCCATTTGAGGCAGAAAACTGTGGGTTGTTCTCCAGTTGGGACAGCTATCTCGGGGTTCATATCGAGTTTCAACAGGGGAGTCATGCCTAGTCTCTTATTGAGACATGGAACTCCGATTTACTCTCTAGTTGAAAAGGGGGTGTCAGTGCTCCTATTGAGTTGAGGGGGGAAATTCGCGCTTGTTTCAGTCATGCAACAGGGGAGTCAGACCTCCCTTCTTGTTGTGAGGGGGAAACTCGGGCTCCTATTCAAGTTGCTGCAGGGGAATCAGGCCTTATGTCAAGTTAAGGAGGAACTCTGTTTCCTTTCAACCTGCAGCAGGAAATTCGGGGTTCCTCTTGACTGAGACAGGTCTCTTCTTGAGGTGTGACTGTAAAGTCCGGATTCCTCTCAAGTCCACGAAGGGGAATTTGCCCTCATATAGTGTTGATGTAGGGAACACGGGGCTCTTCTAAGTTGTGGCCAGAAACACTGGGTTCCTCTCGAGTTACAATGGGTATCTCTGGGAACCTCTGGTGTTGGATAAAGAGAGTCAAGCCTTCTTTCCTGTTATAAGGGATATGAGGGATTGTTCTTGATCACTGTAGGAGAACTGGGCCTCATCTCACCTTGAGAAAGAAATCTCGTGGTTTTTCTCGAGTTGTGATGGGGAGCTTGGAGATCCTCTTGAGTTGTGGCAGGGACATCAGGGAACCTCTCGTGTTGCCTCAGGGAACCTCTCGTGTTGCCTCAGGGAAGTCAGGCCTCCTTTCAATTTGCAAGGGGCAACTCGGGATCCTTCTCAAGTCGTGGCATGGGAATGGGGCCTCATCTCGAGTTGAGAGGGAAACTCGGGGTTCCTCTCTAGTTCTGACAGGGATCTCGACTTTCCTATTGAGTTTGAACAGGGGAGTCAGGCCTCATCTTATCCTGAGACATGGATCTCCACTTTCCTCTCAAGTTGTAAAAGGGGTGTCAGGCCTCCTGTCAAGTTGCTCCAGGTTAATAGGGCCTCACACGAATTGAGGCTGGAGACTCGGGTTTTCTCTCCATTTGTGACAGCAAGCTCAGGGTTCCTATTGAGTTTCAACACTGGAGTCAGGCCCCATCTCCCCTTGAGGCATGGAACTCCACTTTCCTCTCAAATTGTAAAAGGGTTGTCAGGTCTTCTGTTGAGTAGAGCCATGGAACTCAGGCTTTTTCTAGAGGTGCAACAGGAGAGTCAGACCTCCTTTCATGTTGTGAGGGGAAGCTCATGGTTCCATTCGAGTTGCTTCAGGTTAATCAAGCCTTATCTCTAGTTGAGGGGAAACTCGGGTTCCTTTAGGTTTGCAGCTGGAATCTCAGGGTTTCTCTCGAGTTTCGATAGATGACACAGGTGTCCCCTTGTGATGCAAGGGGAAAGTCAGGATTCCTCTCAACTCGAACCAGGGAAATTGGCCCTCATCTCGAGATGAGGTGGGGAACATGGGGCTCTTCTCCAGTTGTGATGGGAAACATGTTTCCTCTGGAGTTGGGATGGGTATCTCAAGGAACCTCATGAGTATCATAAAGCTAGTGAAGCCTCCTTTCAGTTATCAAGAGGGAACTTGGAATTGCTCTCGAGGTGCTGCAGGGGAAAATTCCCTCATCTCGTGTTGAGGGGGGAATCTTATGGTTTTTCTAGAGTTGTGGCAGGAAGCTTGGGGTTCCTCTGGAGTTGCAACGGGGACCTCAGGGAACCTCTCGTGTTCCCTCAGGGACATCACTACTCCTTTCAAGTTGCAAGGGAGAGTGCAGAATGGCTCTCAAGTCAGTGCAGGGGAATTGGACCTCATTTCATATTGGGGGGGAATCTTGTGGTTTTTCTCGAATTGTGGCAGGAAGCTTGGGGTTCCTCTGGAGTTGCAACGGGGACCTCAGGGAACCTCTCATGTTCCCTCAGGGACGTCACGACTCCTTTGTCGTGGCAGGATGATGTGAGTTCCTCTAGAGTTGGGACAGGGAAATAAGGGAATCTCTCATGTTGCCTCAGAGAAGTCAGGCCTCCTTTCACGTTGACAGGGGCACCTCGGGATTCCTTTAGAGTCACTGCAGTGGAATAAGGCCACATCTCAAGTTGAGGAGGGAAATCAGGGTTCCTCTCCAATTGGGACAGGGATATTGGGATTCCTACTGAGTTTCAACAGGGGAGTCAGGCCTAGTCTCGCTTTGAGGCATGGATCCCCGCTTTCCTCTCGAGTAGTAAAAGGGGTGTGAAGCCTCCTGTTTAGTTGAGGTGGGGAACTGGGGCTTTGTCTAGAGCTGCAACATGAGAGTCAGACCTCCCTTCATGTTCTGAGGAGATAACTCGGGTTTCCATTTGCTTGGTGTAGGGGAATCATTTTTTATCTTGAGTTGAAGTGGAACTCTGTGTCCTTTCAAATTGCAGCTGGAACTGTGGGATTCCTCTTGAGTTTCAGTAGGTGAGACAGGCCTCCCCTTGATGAGCGTGTATAAAGTCAGGATTCCTCTCTAGTTGAAGCAGGGGAATTGGCCCTCATATTGAGATCAGTTGGTGAATACGGGGTACATCTCAAGTTTTGGCAGTAAACTTGGGGTACCTCTTGAATTGCGATGAGGACCTCAGGGAACCTATCGTGTTACCTCAGGAAGTCACTCCTCCTTTCACATTGCAAGGGGCACCTCGGGATTCCTGTTGAGTCTCTGCAGGGGAATAGTGCCTCATCTCAAATTGAAGCTTGAAATTCAGGGTTCCTCTCCAGTTGCGACAGCGATCTTGGGGTTCCTGTATTGTTTCAACAGCAAAATTAGGCCTCGTCTGGTTTTGAAGCATGGAACTGTGCTTTCCTCTCATGTTGTAAAAGGGCCTTAGGCCTCCTGTCGAGTTCAGGTGGGAACTTGGTCTTTTTCTAGAGGTGCAACAAGGGAGACAGTCGTCCCTGGGTGTTGTGAGGGGATACTTGGGGTTTGATCCGAGTAGGGCCAGGGGAATCAGGGCTTATCCCAAGTTGAGTAGGAACTCAGTGTCCTTTAGAATTGCAACATTAAACCGAGGGGTTCCTCTGGATTTTCAATAGGTGAGACATGCCTCCTCTTGAAGTGTGCATGGAAAGTCGGGATTCCTCTTGAGTCGAAGCAGGGGAATCTGCCCTTATCTCGAGATGAGGTGGTGAACACTGGGCTCTTCTCGGGTTTTGGCAGGAACCTTGGGGTTCCTCTCGAGTTGCGACAAGAATCTAGGGAACCTCTTGAATTGCATAAAGGGAGTCAGGCCTCTTTTCCAGTTTGAGAGGGAACTAGGAATTGCTCTGGAGGCGCTGCAGGGGAAAATGCCCTCATGTCACATTGAAGGGAAGAATCTCATGTTTTTTCTCAAGCTGTGGCAGGAAGCTTGGTGTTCCTCTTGAGTTGCCACGTGGACCTTGGGGAATCCCTCTTGTTGCCCCAGGGAAGTGAAGTCTCCTTTCAAATTGCAAGGGGCAGCTTGATTTTCTCTCATGTCGCTGCAGGGGGATAGGGTTGGACCTCATCTCGAGTTGAGGCATGAAAATCAAGGTTCCTCTTCAATTTCGACGGGCATCTCAGGGTTTCATATCGAGTTTCAGGGGAATTCAGGCCTCGTCTTGTGTTGAGGTATTGAGCTCTGCTTTCCTCTAGAGTTGTAAAAAGGCTGTCAGGTCTCCTGTCGAGTTGAGTTGGGGAACTTGGGCCTTTTCTAGAGATGCTACAAGGGAGTCAGACCTCTCTTCTCATTGTAAGGGAATACTCGGGGTTCCCTTTGAGTTGATGCAGGGCAATAAGGCATTACTTTGACTTGAGGGCATTCTCAGTGTCCTTTTGACTCTTACAGGAATCCTGGGGTTCCTCTCAAGTTTCAATATGTGAGACAGGCCTCCTCTTGACATGCAAGGCTAACGTTGGGATTTCTCTCAGATGAAAGCAGAGGAATAAGCCCTCATCTCGAGTTGAGTTGAGGAAGACGGGGCTCTTCTCAAGTTGTATCACCAAGCTCAGGGTTCCTCTCCAGTTTCGACGGGCATCTCGGGGTTCCTATCAAGTTTCAACTGGAGAGTCAGGCCTCTTCTTATGTTGAGGCATGGAACTCAGCTTTCTTTTCGAGTTGTAAAAAGGATGTCAGGCTTCCTCTCGAGTTGAGGAGGGGAACTTGGGCTTTTTCTATACGTTCAACAAGGGAGTCAGAACTCCCTTCACATTGTGAGGGGCTACTCAGGGTTTCATTCGAGTAAGTGCAGGAGGATCAGGCCTTATCTCCATGTGAGTGGGAACTCGGGATCCTTTCAAATTGTGGCAGGAACTGAGGGGTTCCTCTCGAGTTTCAATAGGTGAGACAGACCTCCTCTTGAGGTGTGAGGGTAAAGTTGGGATTCCTCTCGAGTTGAAGCAGGGGAATCTGCCCTCACCTCGAGATGAGTTGGGGAACATGGGGCTCTTCTTGAGTTGTGGAGGGAACCTCGGGTCTCTTCTTGAGTTGCCACAGGTATCTTGGGGAACCTCCTGAGTTGCACAAAGGGAGTCAACTCTCCTTTCAAGTTTATAGAGGGAACTCGGACTTGCACTCAAGGCGCTGCAGAGGAAAAATGTCTCATCTCACCCTGCGTTGAGGGGGAAATCTCCTTGTCTTTTTCAAGTTGTGGCAGGAAGTTTGGGTTCCTCTTGACTTGTGGCGGGGACCTCAGGGAACCTCTAGTGTTGCCTCAGTGAAGTCAATGATCCTTTCATGTTGTGAGGGGGAGCACAGGATTGCTTTCGAGTCACTGCAGTGGAATTGGGCCTTATCTCGCATTTAGAGGGGAATCTCATGGTGTTTCTTGCATTGCAGCAGAAAGATTTGTTTTCCTCTAGAGTTGCAAAGGGGATGTCATGGAACCTCTCATGTTGCTTGAGGGAAGTCAAGCCTCGTTTCAAGCTGCGAGGGGCACATAGGGATTCCTTTCGAGTCACTACAGGGGAATAGGTCCTCATCTCCCATTGAGGGGAAATCTTATGGTGTTTGTCTAGTTGCGGCAGAAAGCTTTGGGTTCCTCTAGAGTTGTGATGGGTGCATCAGGGAACCTCTCTTGTTGCCTAAGGGATGTCAGGCCTCCTTTCACATTGCAAGGGTCACCTCGAGATTCCTCTTGAGTCACTTCAGGGGAATAGGGCCTCATCTCGATTTGAAGAGGGAAACTCAGGGTTCCTCTCCAGTTGCAACAGGGATCTTGGGGTTCCCATAGAGTTTCAACATGGAAGTCAGACCTAAGCTCGTGTTGCAGCATGGAACTCCACTTTCCTCTTGAGTTATAAAAGGGGTGTCGGGCCTCTCATCCTGTTGAGGTGGGGAACTAGGGCTTTTCCTAGAGGTGCAGCAAGGGAGTTAGACCTGCCTTCATGTTTTGAGTGCCTACTCAGGGTTCCATTTGAGTCAATGCAGGGAAATCAGGCCTTATCTCACGTTGAGAAGAAACTCAGTGTCCTTTCAAATTGAAGCAGAAACATCATGCTTGCTCTCGAGTTTCAATAAGTGAGACAGGCCTCTTTTTGAGGTGCTAGAGTATACTCGGGGTTCCTCTCAAGTCCAAGCAGGAGAAACAGCCCTCATCTCAAGATGAGTTGGGGAACATAGGGATCTTCTTGAGTTGTGGTGGAAAACTCTGGGTTCCTCTAAGTTGGTGACAAGTATTTGGGGAACATTGTGTGCCGGGAGCCAGCACGGGAGATCCCACCCATGACAAGGTCATGCAGAAGAGCCTGACAGGGCAAGGCAGATCAGGTCTCAAGGGGTCCTCTACCTGAGCATCTACCCCGAAACGAGAATCTGTCTCTTTTATTATTTCATGTCTCTCACCAACACCTCTGACATTAACGGGGGGCTGTCTCCAACCACCTTTCTCTGAAGAAAATCAGCTTAGGGCTTTGGTTAATAAGTCTCCTGGGCATAATAAGAGTGTTTCAGTTCAACCCCCTCTGATAGCTTTCTAACTTGCCTGACAGGTTTATCTGGACTTTTACAACTACACATATGATTGTTTACAGCCTCCCAACCGTGAGAGGCACAGGAAGCTTAAAATATTCTAGGAATGTAGAACCTTTTGAGGAGTTAAATATCATTAGAATAGAACTGGTTAAGGGTTTCATTGTTGAGCCAATACTTGCTGCCAACTTTTCATATCCTTTATTTGTTGTGTACCCAGGAGTGCATTAATTAATATAGTTGGTTTATAGAAAAAACAAGTAGCAATATTAGATCTTTGAGTTAAGTACTTTCTTTGTTGTAACCCACTGCACCTTTGTTCTATGAGGATGTAACTTTATTTAGTACTTTGAAGGTGATGCAGATTAAAGAAAGACACTTCAAGGGAAAATGAGTTTTTTGGTTGATTAACATTTATCATTCCAATTCCAAAGAAAGGCAATGCAAAAGAATGCTCCAACTACTGCACAATTGCACTCATCTCACATGCTAGTAAAGTAATGCTCAAAATCCTCCAAGCCAGGCTTCAGCAATACGTGAACCATGAACTCCCTGATGTTCAAGCTGGCTTTAGAAAAGGCAGAGGAACCAGAGATCAAATTGCCAACATCCGCTGGATCATGGAAAAAGCAAGAGAGTTCCAGAAAAACATCTACTTCTGCTTTATTGACTATGCCAAAGCCTTTGACTGTGTGGATCACAATAAACTGTGGAAAATTCTGAAAGAGATGGGAATACCAGACCA
>SJYH01007785.1:0-15180 GCA_006408735.1 Sylvicapra grimmia | reverse complement strand
CCAAGCCAGGCTTCAGCAATACGTGAACCATGAACTCCCTGATGTTCAAGCTGGCTTTAGAAAAGGCAGAGGAACCAGAGATCAAATTGCCAACATCCGCTGGATCATAGAGAAAGCAAGAGAGTTCCAGAAAAACATCTACTTCTGCTTTATTGACTATGCCAAAGCCTTTGACTGTGTGGATCACAATAAACTGTGGAAAATTCTGAAAAAGATGGGAATATCAGACCACCTAACCTGCCTCTTGAGAAATCTGTATGCAGGTCAGGAAGCAACAGTTAGAACTGGACATGGAATAACAGTCTGGTTCTAAATAAGAAAAGGAGTATGTCAAGGCTGTATATTGTCACCCTGCTTATTTAACTTATATGCAGAGTACATCATGAGAAACGCTGGACTGGAAGAAACACAAGCTGGAATCAAGATTACCAGGAGAAATCTCAATAACCTCATATATGCAGATGACACCACCCTTATGGCAGAAAGTGAAGAGGAACTAAAAAGCCTCTTGATGAAAGTGAAAGAGGAGAGTAAAAAAGTTGGCTTAAAGCTCAACATTCAGAAGACGAAGATCATGGCATCTGGTCCCATCACTTCATGGGAAATAGATGGGGAAAGAATGGAAACAGTGTCAGACTTTATCTTTTTGGGCTCCAAAATTACTGCAGACGGTGACTGCAGCCATGAAATTAAAAGACGCTTACTCCTTGGAAGAAAAGTTATGACCAACATAGATAGCATATCAAAAGCAGAGACATTACTTTGCCGACTAAGGACCATCTAGTCAAGGCTATGGTTTTTCCAGTAGTCATGTATGGATGTGAGAGTTGGACTGTGAAGAAGGCTGAGCGCCAAAGAATTGATACTTTTGAACTGTGGTGTTGGAGAAGACTCTTGAGAGTCCCTTGGACTGCAAGGAGATCCAACCAGTCCATTCTAAAGGTGATCGGCCCTGGGTGTTCTTTGGAAGGAATGATTCTAAAGCTGAAACTCAAGTACTTTGGCCACCTCATGCAAAGAGTTGACTCATTGGAAGAGACTCTGATGCTGGGAGGGATTGGGGGCAGGAGGAGAAGGGGACGACAGAGGATGAGATGGCTGGATGGCATCATTGACTTGATGGACATGAATCTGAGTGAACTCCGGGAGTTGGTGATGGACAGGGAGGCCTGGCGTGCTGCAGTTCATGGGGTCGCAAAGAGTCAGACATGACTGAGCGACTGAACTGAACTGAATGCCACCATGGAAGACATGGGAGCCTTACAGCCTGGGCTCCCTTCCCCAGTAGCTGTTCCAGAGGGATATAACTGTAATTGATTTACAAGACTGCTTTTTCACCATTCCGTTAAGTGCTGAGTATAAAAAGTGGTTTGCCTTTAGTCTGCCATCAGAAAATCTTAAACAGCCTTATTTGAGGTTTCAATGGAAAGTGTTACCTCAGAGAATGAAAAATAGCCCTACCTTATGTCAAAAATTTGTTAATGCCACTCTAGAAGATATTAGGGCTAAATATGAACAAGTATATATGATTCACTGTATGGATGATATTTTAATAGCTCATCCAGATAGAGCTCATTTACAAACTGTCCTCCAAAATTTAACCCAGGCATTGTCAGCTAGAGGCCTAAAAATTGCCCTGGAGAAAATTCAAATCAATCCTCCCATAACCTACTTAGGAAGGGTTATAAATTCAGAAACAGTGACTCATGCACTGCTACAATTAAGAAAGGGCCATCTTGTCACTTTGAATAATTATCAAAAACTTTTAGGTGATATTAATTGGATTAGGCCCTATTTAAAATTGACCACTGCTGAGCTAAAGTCTCTTTTTAACATTTTACTCAGGGATCTTGATCCAACTTAAAAAAGGCAGTTAACTGCTGAGGCCTGGGAAGCCCTAGGCAAAGTAGAAAAAGCTTTATCTGATAGCTATGTAAAAAGAATTGATTTAGCAGCAGACTGGCAATTCCTTTGCCTAGCCACCCCAACTGCACTTTTGGGAGTTTTAAGGCAAAGCAGCCCCCTAGAGTGAGTCCATTTTCCTGCCCAAGCTAAAAAAGTAGTGGCTTCTTATCCAGGCTTGATAGCTACGTTAATATTAAGAGGAAGAAAGCAGAGCATTGAATTGTTTGGTAAAGATCCATTAGAAATTGCAATTCCATATAAGGAACAGCTTGATGCTCTTTTAATGTTTGATGAAGATTGGCAGATTGCTATAGGAAACTGATGTGGTCAAATTTTGTATCATTTACCCTTGCATGTTTTGATAAATTTTATATCTAGACACCCAGTTATTTTCCCTGTTAGATGCAAACAATTCCCTATTCCAGATGCTCAGATAGCTTTTACTGATGGGTCAGCAAACAGCAGAGCTTCCATAGTTACAAGAAATCATCATACAGTTTTGGAAACACAAGAAACTTCAGCTCANATAGGAAACTGATGTGGTCAAATTTTGTATCATTTACCCTTGCATGTTTTGATAAATTTTATATCTAGACACCCAGTTATTTTCCCTGTTAGATGCAAACAATTCCCTATTCCAGATGCTCAGATAGCTTTTACTGATGGGTCAGCAAACAGCAGAGCTTCCATAGTTACAAGAAATCATCATACAGTTTTGGAAACACAAGAAACTTCAGCTCCAAGAGCTGAACTCACAGCTGTTATAGAGGCTTTTGTTATGTTTGCAGATGAGGAATTTAACCTTTACTCTGACTCTCAGTATGTGGTCAGGCTGTTTCCACACATTGAGACTGTGGTTCTGCCCGAGAACAAAACTACTATATTTCACTTGTTAACTAAATTGCAGCAGCAAATTTGGAAAAGAAACAGAGTATTCTTCATTGGCCACATTTGAGCTCATTCCGGACTGCCTGGACCTTTAAATGCTCTAAATGATTTGGCAGATTCACTAACCAGGGCTACAGTGGCTTCTCATCAAAATGCTACTGCCTTAAGATATCAATTTCAGATTCCTCGAGAGGCTGCTCGAGAGATTGTTTGTTCCTGTTTACATTGTCCCACTACTATAAATAGTTTGCCTATGGGAGTTAACCCTTGCAGTCTCAGACATAATGCACTCTGGCAGATGGATGTAACTCATGTCTTCTCATTTGGAAAATTGTCTTTTGTTCATGTAATGTAGATACTTTCTCTCATGTCATTATTGCAACTGCTCGCTTAGGAGAGGCATATAAAGATGTAATACAACATCTCTTTACTTGTTTTTCATATCTGGGTCTGCCAAAGGCTTTAAAAACTGATAATGCCCCTGCTTACACTTCTAAGTCTTTCCAGGAATTTTGTACAAAGTTTCAAATAAAGCATAACACAGCCATCCCCTATAATCCTCAGGGATGAGCTATAGTAGAAAGAGGACACCAAACATTAAAAATACAAATTCAAAACTTAAAGGAAGGGGAATTTAAGTATAGTTCCCCCATCAGATTTTACAACATGCTCTCTTTGTAATAAATAATTTGAATATTGATTTGTCTGCAATGCTTCGTCATTGGTGTCTAGAGCAACAGAATGCAAAGCTGCTGGTGAAATGGAAGGACCTCCTTTCTTGACAATGGAAGGGTCCTGACCCATTGTTAACTAGCGGCCAAGGATATGCTTGTGTTTTTCCACAGGATGCAGATTCTCTGATTTGGGTTCCGGACAGGCTGATTCATCATGTCACAGCTCCCCAGACACCCAATTCCTACACTACCACAACCTCAAAAAAGGAAGGGGCCTCCTCTACCTCTACTCCCTCAGCCAATATGGGAAATCCAGCTGACCTTGGGACGACTAACATCGGAGATCCTGGATGAACAGGGAGTGGATCCACCCACCAGGCAGATGTCACAACTCCATATACGAGATATTGCTCCCCCTAATCCTTTACCCCGCAGGAGACCACCAGGATGCCCAGCTCAGGCAACTCAGCAAGCCTCCATACCTACCTGGGGACAGATTAAGGGGCTCTGTCACCAGGCACAGGGGATAGCTTCTTTACAGGGATCTTCAGCCTCCCCTGAGAAAGTGTTTATTGCTATGCTTGCCCTACTATCTTGCCAGGTAGGTGTCTCCTCCCCCACTCCAGAAAATTATTGGGCATATTTCCCTGGTCCTCCAACTTTTCAAGTAGTCACGTGGAGTAGTGGCCGTATAAGGGTTAATACAGACCAACCTCACCTTCTGGGAGGATCTTATATGTAAAAGATCTTACATTGGTCTTACATTGGTCCTATGTAAAAGACCAATACCCTATTAATTTCAATGATACCTTTAGGGGACTCACAGACTATCTTCCTGTTTGCTTTAATTTTCCCTCTGGTCATACAGGACACTTTGTTACTCCCACCAAAAAAGGATGTGTTGAAACCTCTAAAAAAGCAGTTCTGACAGATTACCCAACCTCAAAATTGGCATTTAAAGGGGATCAGTCAGTATGGATGTTACAAGCTCATATGCCCAGGGTCCTTGACCCCTATAAATCCTTGTTTCTCAAAGCTCCACCAGAATATACAAATGGTGACAATGTTGCTCCCTCAGATGTCATATGGAAAACTGTAGATGATCGTTTAGGGTATCCGACTTGGAAATCTTGTACTTATAATTCGAGAATTGATTACAGAATACCGGGAGGAAGAAATTATACAATTCAAGACTGGAGCAACCCAAATCTAGGTCAGAACCCAAAGTACAACGATGACTTTATCAGTAGATTGGAAAGAATATTCAGTTCCTTGGCCATTAGCCGCCACTAGATGGCATCATAATCAATTTGTTCCCCCTATGCTGTCTTATACAGGAAAGGGTAAAACCTTTTGGCAGCCAGAAATTTGAAGAGCCCTTGCTGCTACTGCCCCTATTGCTTTAACCCAGCCAGAAAATAATTCTATTTACTCTATTTTAGCTTGTCTACCCTCTCCTTATGTTTTTCTTTTCACTAATGACTTTGGAAGACTTAATATACAAATGAATTATTCAGGTGGACCTAATGTAGTGTCTTGTGAACAATGTATGCTCTCATCTTGTTTGACCCCTCAGTATAATGTTTGTTCTTTTGTGGTGTTGCAACGTCCACCCTATCTTATGGTGCCTGTAACTGTAACCACTTATTGGTATGATAATTATGGCCTTGTTGTGCTGCAACAACTACAAGATTTAATGTGATCACGATGGTTTGTGGGCTTACTTATTTGGGGAATATCAGCTTTAATAACTGCAATTGCTTCTGTTACTTTGGCAGCAATATCATTGACTCAACAAGTGCATACTGCTCGATATGTTGATACTATGTCTAAAAATGTTTCTTTAATGCTGGCAACACAGAAAGTTATAGACAGGAAACTAGAAATGAGGGTAGATGCCTTAGAAGAAGCAATAATGCATATTGGGACTGAATTACAGGCTTTAAAAGTAAAGTTGTCATTGTCCTGTCACGCCGACTACTGGTGGACATGTGTAACACCCCTGAAAGTAAACGAGACAGATTATGATTGGGAGAAAATTAAAAATCATATTTCAGGTGTTTGGAACAGTTCCAACATTGGCTAAGATTTAGGGAAACTTCATAATCAAATAAAGACCATGGAACACTCCTGATTAGATTTTACTGCCACAGGAGTAGTAAATGACTTTTTTCATACATTCTCTAATTTTATTTCAGGAAAAAAAAAATTCTACTGTCTTTAGCTATGCTGCTAAAGCATAGCTTCTCATAATTATTCTTCCTTGCATTGTCAGAATTCTTCAGCAGAGCACTCAGAACCTCACAACTGAACTACATCTGGCTGTCTTAAGAAATAAAAAAGGGGGAGATGCCGTGAGCCAGCACAGGAGATCCCACCCATGACAAGGTCATGCAGAAGAGCCTGACAGGGCAAGGCAGATCAGGTCTCAAGGGTCCTGTGCCCAAACATCTACTCCAAAACCAGAATCTGTCTGTTTTATTATTTCATGTCTCTCACCAACACCTCTGACATTAACGGGGGGCTGTCCCCAACCACCTTTCTCTGAAGAAAATCAACTTAGAGCTCTATTTAGTAAGTCTCCTGGGCGTAATTGGAGTGTTTCAGTTCAAACCCCTCTGATTACTTTCTAACTTGTCTGACGGGTTTATCCGGACTTTTACAACTACACATATGATTGTTTACAGCCTCCCAACTGCGAGAGGCACAGGAAGCTTTAAAAATTCTAGGAATGTAGAGCCTTTTGAGGAGTTAAAAATCATTAGAATAGAACTGGTTAAGGGTTTCATTGTTGAGCCAATACTTGCTGCCAAGTTTTCATATCCTTTATTTGTTGTGTATCCAGGAGTGCATTAATTAATATAGTTGGTATATAGAAAAAACAGGTAACAACATTATATCTTTGAGTTAAGTACTTTCTTTGTTGTAACCCACTGCGCCTTTGTTCTATAAGGATGTAACTTTATTTAGTACTTTGAGGGTGATGCAGATTAAAGGAAAACACTTCAAGGGAAAATGAGTTTTTTGGTTGATTAACATTTATCAAGGGAAAAAGCCATAAAATGTTAACAGGCCTCCTGGCCAGAAAATAATGTAAATAACCTGAGACCTTTTGTATATGCAAAGGCATGCAGAAAGAAAGCCTCATATCGATAAGGGTCAGGACTGCTGCCCCTGCATGACTCTGCATCTTCCATCATGTAAAACTTAGGGTATATAAGCACCTTCTGAAAATAAAGTTATGTGGGTTTTGCACAAGCTTGGCCTCCCTCATGTCAATTCTCTCTCTCTCTCTCTTTCTCCCTCTCCCTCCCTCTCTTTTTTCAGGCTGATCCCTTGGAACACAGAGGCTCTCTGCATTCACTTTTCTGTCTGGGCTTCTAAGACCCACGCGAGAGGGAGCCCAAGGTGGGACACCCTCCACTATTCAAGCGGGCGCCTGTGGCCTATGTGAACAGAGCAAGTCTCTTGTCTTGAGACTTTATTAGCTTTTTGTGTAAACCAAGGGATATCAAGCCTCTTTCTCTCCTCTATTTTCTTAACTGTTTTCTTATCTCTATATATATCTCTAAGTCTATAAATCTATATCTATATACCTCTCTCACCTTGCTGCCCATGCTTCGGATACCCGGATCCAACCGGGGCAGGACCCTGTTACTTTGAATCACATAAAGGGAGTCAAGCCTCCTTTCGAGTTTCAAGAGAGAACTCGGGATTGCTCTCGAGGCAATGCAGGGGGAATCTGTCCCCATCTTGAGATGACGTGGGCAACATGGTGCTCTCTTCGGGTTTTGGCAGGAGCCTTGGGGGTTCCTCTCTAGTTGCGACAAGAATCTAGGGAACCTCTTTAATTGTGTAATGGGAATCAGGCCTCTTTTCCAGTTTTGAGAGGGAACTAGGAATTGTACTAGAGGCAATGCAGGGGAAAACACTCTCATGTCACATTGAGGGGAGGAATCTCATGGTTTTTCTCGAGCTGTGGTGGGAAGCTTGGGGTTCCTCTTGAGTTACCACGTGGACCTCAGGGAACCTCTTGTGTTGCCTCAGGGAAGTGATGTCTCCTTTCAAGTTGCAAGGGGTACCTTGGGATTCCTCTCGAGTTGCTGCAGGGGAATGGGGCCTCATCTCAAGTTAAGTCAGGAAACTCAGGGTTCCTCTCCAGTTTAGATAGGCATCTCGGTGTTCCTATCGAGTTTCAACTGGGGGTTCAGGCCTCGTCTCATTTTGAGGCTAAGAAATCAGCTTTCCACTCGAGTTTAAAAGAGGTTTCAGGCCTCCTGTCGAGTCGAGGTGGGAAATTTCGTTTTTTTCTAGATGTGCAAGAGGGGAGTCAGACCTCCCTTCATGTTGTGAGTGGATACTCGGTATTCCTTTCAAGGCAGTGCACTGGAATTAGGCCTTATTTCGAGTTGAAGGGGAACTCGGTGTCCTTTCAACTTGCGGCAGGGACCACGGGGTTCCTCTTGAGTTTTAATAGGTGAGACAGGCCTCCTCTTGATGTGCGAGGGTAAAGTCGGTATTCCTCTCGAGTGAAGCAGAGAAATCATCCTCATCTCGAGATGAGGTGGGGAACACGAGGCTTTTTTCAAGTAGTGGTGGGAACCTCAGAGTTCCTCTGCAGTTTCAATAGGTACCTTGGGGAATGGCTTGAGTTGAGTTAAGGTAATCAAGCTTCCTTTCAAGTTTTGAGAGGGAACTCGGGATTGCTCTCAAGGCCCTGCACGGGAAAATGATCTCATCTCGAGTTGAGGGGTGGATCTCGTGGTTTTTCTCAAGCTGCAGCGGGAAGCTTAGGGTTCTTCTCAAGTTGTGACTGGTCCTCAAGGAAAATCTCGTGTGGCCTCAGTGAAATCAAGTCTCCTTTAGAGTTGGGAGTGGGATCGGGGGACTGCTCTCCAGTCACTGCAGGGGAATAGGGCCTCATCTCATATTGAGGGGAGGAATCTCGTGTTGTTTCTCTTGTTGTGGCGGGAAGCTTTGAGTTCCTTTCAGGCTGTGACGGGTCCCTAAGGAACCTCTCATTTTGCCTCAGGGAAGTCAGGCCTCCTTTCAAGTTGTTAGGGGCAACTCGGTATTACTCTTGAGTTGCTGCAGAGGTTAGGGGCTCATCTCTAGTTCAGGTGGTAATCTCACTGCTCCTCTCCAGTTGCAACAGAGATCTCAGGGTTCCTATCAAGTTTCACAAAGGATATCAGGTCTCATCTCTTGTTCAGGCATGGAACTCCACTTTCCTCTTGAGTTGTTAAAGGGGTGTCAGTCCTCCTGTCGAGTTGAGATGGGGATCTTGGGCTTTTTCTAGAGGGGCAACAGGGGAGTCAGGCCTCCTTGTTGTGAAGGGTACTCGGGGTTCCATTCAATGTGGTGCAGGGAAATCAGTCCTTATCTCGAGTTGAAAGGTAACATATTGTCCTTTCAAAATGCATCAGGGACCATAGGGTTCATCTCAAGTTTTAATAGTTGAGATAGGCTTCCTCTTGAGGTGGGAGGGGAAAGTTAGGATTAATCTCGAGTCAAAGTAGGGAATCGGCCCCCATCTCAAGACGTGGTGGGGAACATGGGGCTCTTCTTTAATTGTGGCAAGAAACTCTGGTTTCCTCCTTACAGGCAAAGGGTAACTCATGGAAACTCTTGAGTTGAATAAAGGGAGTTAAGCCTCCTTTCGAGTTTTGAGAGGAAACTCGGGTTTGCTCCCAAAGCGCTTCAGGGAGAAAGCATCTCATCTTGTGTTGAGGGAGGAATCTCATGGTTTTTCTCCAGAGGCAGCGGGAAGTTTGTGGTTCCCCTCGACTTGAGACTGGGACTTCAGGGAGCCTGTCGTGTTGCCTCAGGAAAGTCACGTCTCATTTGGAGTTGTGAGTAGGAGCACCACATTTCTCTAGAGTCACTGCTGGGGAATGGGGCCTCATCTCGCATTGAGGAGTGAATATCGTGGTGTTTCTCAAGAAGGGGCGGGAAGCTTTGTGTTCCTCTCGAGTTGCCACAGGGACCTTAGGGATCCTCGCATGTTGCCTCAGTGAAGTAAGACCTCTTTTCAAGTGTGATTGAATACCTCAGGATTCCTCTTGATTCGCTACAGGGAAATAGGGCATCATCTCTTGTTGAGATGGGAAACTCAGGATTCCTCTCCAGTTGTGACTGGGATCTCAGGGTTCCTATGGAGTTTCAATAGTGGAGTCAGTCCCCGTTTCGTGTTGAGGCATGGTACTCTGCTTTTCTCTCAATTTTTGAAAGGGGTATCAGCCTTCCTGTGAAGTTGAGGCAGGGCTTTTTCTAGAGGTGCAACAGGGGAGTCAGAAATCATTTTGTGTTGTGAGGGAATACTCGTGCTTTCATTTGATCGGTGCTGGGAAATCAGTTTTAGTCTTGAGATGAATGGAACTCGGTGTTGTTTCGACTTGTTGCTGAAAGCCTGGGGTTCCTCTCAAGTTTCAATATATGAGACAGGCCTCCTCATGAGGTGTGAGGAGAAAGTTGGGATTCCTCTCGAGTCAAAACAGGGTAATCAGCCACCATCACGAGATGATATAGGAATCACAGGGCACATCATGAGTTGTGGTGGGGACCTCAGGGTTACTGTCAAGTTGCAACGGGTGTCTCAGGGAACTTATTGAGATTCATAAAGGGATTCAAGCTTCCTTTCAAGTTTCAAGAGGGAAATCTCGTTTGCTCTTATGCTGCTGGGGAAAAGGGCCTCTTCTCACATTGAGACAGGAGTCTCATGGTTTTTCTCAAGTTCCAGCAGGAAGCTTGGGTTTCCTCTTGAGTTTTGATGGGGACATCAGGGAACCTCTCGTTTTGCCTCAGGGAAGTCAAGTATCCTTTTGAGTTGCGAGTGGGAATGTGCGATTGCTCTCGAGTCACTGCAGAGGGATATGGCTTCATCTTGCATTGACGGGGGAATCTCATGGTTTTTCTCAAGTTGCAGCAGGAAGCTTTGGGGTTCCTCTCAAGTTGAGATGTGGACATCAGGGAACTTCTCATGTTGGCTCAGGGAAATCAGGTCTCCATTAAAGTTGCCAGGGCCACCTCGGGATTCCACTGGAGTCACTGCTGGGGAACAGGGCCTCATCTCAAGTTGAGGAGGGAAACTCAGAGTTCCTCTCCACTTGCAACAGGGATTTCGGGGTTCCTATTGAGTTTCAGCATGTGACTCTGGCCTCATCTCTTGTTGAGGCGTGGAATTCCGCTTTCCTCTCGAGTTGTAAAGTAGTGTCAAGCCTCCTGCCGAGTTCAGGTGGAGAACTTGTGCTTTTTCTAGAGGTGCAACAGGCAAGTCAGACCTCCATTCATGTTGGATGGGTTACTCGGGGTTCCATGCAAGTCGGTGCAGGGGATTCAGGCCTTATTTCGAGTTGAGGAGCAAATTGGTATGTTTTTGAAGAGCGGCAGAAACGGTGTAGCTCTTCTGGAGTTTCAATACGTGTGACAGGCCTCCTTTTGGGTACCGAGGTGAAAGTAGGGATTCTTCTTGACACAGCATGGGAATCAGCCCTCATCTCGAGATGAGGTAGGGAACACTGTGCTCTTCTCGAGTTGTGACAGGAAATTCATTGTTCTTCTCGTGTTGCGATTGGTATCTTGGGGAAACTCTTGATTTTCATAAAGGGAGTCAAGTTCTTTTGAGTTTTGAGAGGGAACTCTGGATTGCTCTCACGTAACTTCAGGGGAAAAGGAGTTCATCTCACATTGAGGCTTGAATCTCGTGCTTTTCTTGAGTTGCAGCATGAAGCTTGAAGTTCTTTTGGAGTTACGATGGGGACCATAGAGAACCTCCCGTGTTGCCTCAGGGAAGTCAAGTCTCCTTTCGAGTTTTCAGGGTATTCGCAGGATTGCTTTTGAGTCACTGCAGGGGAATGGGGCTTCATCTCACATTGAGGGATGAATCTCCTGGTGTTTCTTGAGTTGTGAATGGAAGCTTTGGGTTCCTCTCAAGTTGTGATGGGGATGTGAGGGAACCTCTCATGTTGCCTCAGGGAAGTGAGGCTTCCTTTTAAGTTGTGAGGGATACCCTAGCATTCCTCTCCATTCGCTGCAGGGGAATAGGGCCTAATCTCGAGTTGAGGTGGGAAACACAGCGTCCTCTCCAGTTGCGACAGAGATCTCGGGATTCCTATTGAGTTTCAACAGGGGAATCAGGCTTCATCTCTTGAGGCCTGGAACTCTGCTTTCCTCTTGAGATATAAAAGGGATGTCAGGACTCTGGTAGAGTTCAGGTGGGGGAATTGGGCTTTTCCTAGAGGTGTAACAGGGGACTCAGACCTCACATCTTGTTGTGAAGGGACACTCGGGGTTCCATGCAAGTCAGTGAAGGCGAATCAGGCCTAATCACAAGTTGATGGGTAACTCAGTGTCCTTTTGAATTGAGGCAGGAACCGCAGGGTTCCTCTCAAGTTTCAATAGATGTGACACGCATCCTCTTGAGGTATGAGGGGAAAATTGGGATTCCTCTAGAGTCAAAACAGGGGAATAGGCCCTCATCTTGAGATGAGGTGGGGGAACATGGGGCCCTTCTGGAGATGTGGTCAGAAACTCGGGGTTCCTCTCTAGTGGTGACAGGGGTCTTGGGGAATCTCTTGAGTCAAGCTTCCTTTCGAGTTTTGAGAGGGAACTTTGGATTGCTCTTGTGGCACTGTAGGGGAATAGGGGCTTATCTCGAGTTGAAGTCAGAAACTCAGGGTTCATCTCCAGTTGCCACAGAGATCTCAGGGTTCCTTTCGAGTTTCAATAGGGGAGACAGGCCTCATCTCTTTTGTAGGCATGGAACTCCATTTTCACCTCGAGTTGCAAAAGGGGTGTCAGGCCTCCTGTCTAGTTTAGGTGGGGAAAATAGGCTTTTTTAGAAGTGCAATAGGGGAATCAGACCTCCCTTCACTTTGTGAGTAAATACTCAGGGATCCATTCGAGTTGGTGCAATGGAATCAGGCCTTATCTCGAGTTGAGGGGGAACTTGTTGCTTTTCAAGTTGTGGTAGTAACTATAGGATTCCTCTTGAGTTAAATATGTGAACCAGGCCCCCTCTTGATGTGCGAGGGGAAAGTTGGGATTCCTCTTGAGTTGAAGCAGCAGAATCGGCCATCACCTTAAGATGATGTGGAGAACATGGGGCCATTCTCAAGTTGTGGTTGAAAACTCGAGGTTCCTCTCGACTGGCAACGGGTATCTTGGGTGTCATCCTGAGTTGCATAAAGGGAGTCAAGCCCTCCTTTCGCATTTCGAGAGGGAACTCGGGATTGTCTCAAAATGCTGCAGGGAAGACGGCTTCATTTCACATTGAGGGGGGAATCCCTTGGTTTTTCTCCAGTTCCGGCAGGAAGCTTGAGATTCCTTTCTATTACCATGAGGACATCAGGGAACCTCTCGTGTTTCCTCCGGGAAGTCAAGTCTCCTTTCGAGTTGTGATGATGTGTGCATGATTGTTCTCAAGTCACTGTAGGGGAATTGATTCTCATCTCTCATTGAGGGGGAATCTCCTAGTATTCCTCTAGTTGTGTCGAGAAACTCTGGCTTCCTCTCGAGTTGCGACGGAGGCCTCGGTGAACCTCCCGTGTTGCCTCAGGGAAGTCAGGCCTCCTTTCAGTTCCAAGGGACACATCAAAATTCCACTCTAGTTGCTGCAGTGGGGTAGGACCTAATCTAGAGTTGAGGCGGAAAACTCAGGGTACCTCTCTAGTTGCCACAGGTATCTCAGGGTTCCTATAGTGTTTCAACAGGGGAGTCAGTCCTCATCTTGTTTTGATGCCTGGAACTCTGCTTTCCTCTCAAGTTGTAAAAGGGGTGTCAAGCCTCCTGTCGTGTTGAGGCAGGGAACTGGGTTTTTTTCTAGAGTTGCAACAGGGGAGCAGAGCTCCCTTCGTATTGTGAGGGGATACTCAAGGTTCCATGTTCCACTTGAGTCAGTGCAGGTGAATCAGGCCTTATCTCGAGTTGAGGGGGAACTCTATGTCTTTTCGAATTGTGGCAGGAACCACAGGGTTTCTCCCAGTTTCAATAGATAAGACAGGCCTCCTTGAGGTGTGAGGGGAAAGTCCGGATTCCTCTCAAGTCAAAGCAGTGGATTCGAGCCTGATCTTGAGATGTAGTGGAACATTGGGCCCTTCTCGAGTTGTGGTTGGAAACACAGGGTTCCTATCGAGTGGTGATGGGTGTCTTGGAGTAGCATAAGGGAGTCAAGCCTCCTTTAGAGTTTCCAGAGGGAACTTGAGATTGCTCTTGAGGTGCCGCAGGGAAATGGCCTCATCTCCCATTGAGGGGGAAATTCATTGTTCTTCTTTTTTTTTTTTTTTTGAGATGTGGCGGGTAGCTTGGATTCCTGTCAAGTTGTGACAGGGACCTCAGGGAGCCTCTTGTATTTCCTCAGGGAAGTCAAGTCTCTTTTCGAGTTGTGAGGGAGAGCACAGGATTGTTCTTGAGTCACTGCAGGGGAATCCAGCATCATCTCACATTGAGGCGGGGAGGGGGGAATCTCGTGGTGTTTCTCGAGTTGCAGTGAGAAGCATTGGGTTCCTCTCAAGTTGAGACAGGGACCTCAGGGAACGTCTGATGTTGCCTCAGGGAAGTCAAGCCTCCTTTCAGTTGCGAGGGGCAACACAGGATTCCTCTCAAGTCACTGCAAGGGAATAGGTCCTCATCTCGAGTTGAGGCAGGGTGCTCAGGTTTCCTCTCCAGTTGCCACAGGGATCTCTGTGTTCCTTTCAAGTATCAGCATGGAAGTCAGGCCTCGTCTCGGTTTTAGGCACGAAACTTCACTTTCCTCTCAAGTTGTAAAAGGAGTGTCAGGCCTCCTGGCAATTTCAGGCAGGGAACTTGGGCTTTTTTTAGAGGTGCAACGTGGGATTCAGACCTCCCTTAATGTTGTGAGGGGGTATTCCGGGGCTCCATTCAAGTTGGTGCAGGGGATCAGGCCTTATCTTGAGTTGAGCAGTAACTCGGTGTCCATTTGAATTGTGGCAGGAAAAGCAGCATTACTCTCAAGTTTAAATAGCTAAGTTCAGTTCAGTACAGTCACTCAGTCATGTCTGACTCTTTGCAACCCTGTGAATAGCAGCACACCAGGCCTCTCTGTCCATCATCAACACCTGGAGTTCACTTAGACTCATGTCCATTGAGTCAGTGATGCCATCCAGTCATCTCATCCTCGGTCGTCCTCTTCTCCTCCTGCCCCCAATCCCTCCCAGCATCAGAGTCTTTTCCAATGAGTCAACTCTTCACATGAGGTGGCCAAAGTATTGGAGTTTCAGCTTTAGCATCATTCCCTCCAAAGAAATCCCAGGGCTGATCTCTTTCAGAATGGACTGGTTGTATCTCCTTGCAGTCCAAGGGACTCTCAAGAGTCTTCTCTAACACTGAGAGAGGCCTCCTATTAAGATGTGAGGGGAAATCGGGATTCCTCTTGAGTCCAAGCAGTGGAGTTGGCCCTCATCTCGAGATGAGTTAGGGAATACATGACACATCTCAAGTTGTGGCTGGAAACTCGTCTTCTGATCGAGTTCTGACGGGTGTCTCGGGGAACCTATTGAGTTGAGAAAAAGGAGTCTATGAAGACCTACAAGACCTTTTAGAACTAACACCCCCAAAAGATGTCCTTTTCACTATAGGGGACTGGAATGCAAAAGTAGGAAATCAAGAAACACCGGGAGTAACAGGTAAATTTGGCCTTGGAATGTGGAATGAAGCAAGGCAAAGACTAATAGAGTTTTGCCAAGAAAATGCACTG
>SJYH01007784.1:3290-16424 GCA_006408735.1 Sylvicapra grimmia | reverse complement strand
AATTTATGTAATGACAATGATTAGATTTCTTTATCTAGAAATATAAATGTATTTTAAGGCTATATTCACCTTGTTGAATGTTTCAGCAACCATGAGTAGAGTTGTGATCAGAATACATTTCAATTATCATTTGTTTGAGCAAACTCCAGGAGATAGTGAAGGACAGGAAGGCTTGGCATGCTGAAGTCCATAGGGTCACAAAAAGTCAGACATGACTGAGTGACTAAGAAGAACAACAAGAATCATTACTATTTAATATTAGGCCATCACCTATGTTATGTGATTCAAATTGATTTGCATTTTAAGGGACACACAAAAATCTACTCAAGCAATTCTAACTTTGACCTGAAATTCTTAAACTCAGTCAGTTTTGTCATGCAAATACTATCTGGAAGCGATAATATATTAACCGTCATTAGCCATTAATTCGGAGAAGGCAATAGCAAGCCACTCCAGTACTCTTGC
The DNA here is from genome assembly GCA_006408735.1 of Sylvicapra grimmia. NCBI lineage: Eukaryota > Metazoa > Chordata > Mammalia > Artiodactyla > Bovidae > Sylvicapra > Sylvicapra grimmia. The sequence goes on along the minus strand of SJYH01007784.1, from coordinate 15,959 downwards.
TTAGAAAATCCCATGGATGGAGGAGCCTGGTAGGCTGCAGTCCATGGGGTCGCTAGAAGTCGGATGCGACTGAGCGACTTCACTTTCACTTTTCGCTTTCACACAATGGAGAAGGAAATGGCAACCCACTCCAGTGTTCTTGCCTGGAGAATCCCAGGGACAGGGGAGCCTGTTGGGCTCCTGTCTATGGGGTCGCACAGAGTCGGACACGACTGAAGCGACTTAGCANCTTTGACCTGAAATTCTTAAACTCAGTCAGTTTTGTCATGCAAATACTATCTGGAAGCGATAATATATTAACCGTCATTAGCCATTAATTACTACTAAATAGTTGCTAAGTATCCAAATGAGTTGGCTGGTCATTTAGGGAGGAGAGAGGGAGATACATGACGCTACTAGCAAGAGGAGGAACACAGACATTCCTGGTGGGCGCTGCAGACGCCGGCCCACAGCTGAGGACAGTGTTAGCGTCTGTCACTGGAGGGATAGCCGGCAGCATCAGAATGGGGAGGAAACTGCAGCTGGCGAGATCAGGGGAGCGGAGCTGGAGCTGGAAATTTAGGACTGTGTTTACGATGGTATCGCTTCACATCCTCTCCCTTGTTTCTACCTGCCTCTTCGGGCCTTGTTGTTGATCCTGGCCCCCTTGGCTCTTGGGGCCTCTCTGCACCTGTGGGGCACGGTGCAGGCTTCCACAAGCTGCTTCTCCCAGCCCCTGGTCTGCTGGGTTCCACTGCTGCAGTGGCGTTTAAAACTCCTAACGCTCCAGCTACACTTAGACCAATTGCCCTAGACTGTCTAGGGGTGTGTACCTAGGTATTCCAGCCAGGCTGGTGAGAGGCCCGGCGGAGGATGAGAGGGTGTGAAGAAAGGGAAAAGCCTCCCCTCTTCCGTCTTGGGTGAACTTTGGAGATTGTTCCCTTTAATCCTTTCACGTGCTTCTTGCCCCGGCTCCGGGTGGTTTGCTCAGATGCAGGGGTTGGCCAGTACTCAGCTGGAGACTGAGGGCCGCCCTCTGCAGCCCTCACTCGATGTGCTGAGAGTTCCCTCCTTTGCGGTGCTCAGCCCTGCCTCCTGCCAACCCGAGTCCTCCGTGCCTGCCACGTCGCCTCTCCCCTGTGGCCCTGTGCGCTGGGGGTGACCTCGAGCTCTGGTAACACGGCCCTCACCCCATCCTTCAGACCTAGGCCTTGCAGAGGCTGGCTGCGGCTTTCTCCAGGTTCTCTGGCTCCTCAGCTCTTCCGCCGTCTATCTAACCACCCTGAATTAAGGTGCCTGTTTCCCTGATCATATCCTGACATCCACAGTCCTTACCTGCTTAACTGGCAATCGCCACAATGAAGGGAAAGAATGGAAATAGAATAACTCAATTCTTGATTTAAAAAATAAAACAACAACAACAGAGGATGGACCTGAACATTTTTTCCTTCTCTTTTCTTAATGGAATGTTATTTTTTATTTACAAAATGGCTTTACCACAATAGAAAAAAAATGATCAGGCTTATTTCTCACGTTGTCATTGTAGTTCAGTCACTCCGTCGTGTCCGACTCTTTGCGACCCCATGGACTGCAGCACTCCAGGCTTCCCTGTCCTTCACCGTCTTCTGGAGCTTGCTCAGAGTCATGTCCATTGAGTTGGTGATGCCATTCAACCATCTCGTTTGAAATTATACATGATCTAAAGGAGTAACTATTACTCTTATAATTTAAAAATCAAAACTCTGCATAATTGAAGAGTTTAATTAGGCCTGGACAACCCAGTTTAATAGGATGCAAGGATGAACACTGAAAGGAAGGGGGTTGGAAAAGATGGGGAGATTGAAAGCCAGATAGGAACTGGGATTAGGAAAGGAACTTTATCCTGGGTGCAGTAGGGCATTGTGGCGAGGTTCGGAGCAGAGGAGAGCCACCGGTGTTCATTTATTTGGAATGCAGTGGGGAACTTTGAAGCAGAAGCCCACTGAGAAGTTTCTTAAAATAGTCCAAGTGAGAGATGATAGAGGCCTGGAGTACAGCAGTAGCAGCAGAAGTTGAGGGAAGGCGTGTGTGTGGGAGGTAGAANGTGCTGAGAGTTCCCTCCTTTGCGGTGCTCAGCCCTGCCTCCTGCCAACCCGAGTCCTCCGTGCCTGCCACGTCGCCTCTCCCCTGTGGCTCTGCGCGCTGGGGGTGACCTCGAGCTCTGGTAACACGGCCCGCACCCCATCCTTCAGACCTAGGCCTTGCAGAGGCTGGCTGCAGCTTTCTCCAGGTTCTCTGGCTCCTCAGTTCTTCCGACGTCTATCTAACCACCCTGAATTAAGGTTGCTGCCTGTTTCCCTGATCATATCCTGACATCCACAGTCCTTACCTGCTTAACTGGCAATCGCCACAATGAAGGGAAAGAATAGAAATAGAATAACTCAATTCTTGATTTAAAAAATAAAACAACAACAACAGAGGATGGACCGGAACATTTTTTCCTTCTCTTTTCTTAATGGGATGTTATTTTTTATTTACAAAATGGCTTTACCACAATAGAAAAAAAATGATAAGGCTTATTTCTCACGTTGTCATTGTAGTTAAGTCACTCCGTCGTGTCCAACTCTTTGCGACCCCATGGACTGCAGCACTCCAGGCTTCCCTGTCCTTCACCGTCTTCTGGAGCTTGCTCAGGGTCATGTCCATTGAGTTGGTGATGCCATTCAACCATCTCGTTTGAAATTATACATGATCTAAAGGAGTAACTATTACTCTTATCATTTAAAAATAAAAACNACTGCAGCACTCCAGGCTTCCCTGTCCTTCACCGTCTTCTGGAGCTTGCTCAGAGTCATGTCCATTGAGTTGGTGATGCCATTCAACCATCTCGTTTGAAATTATACATGATCTAAAGGAGTAACTATTACTCTTATAATTTAAAAATCAAAACTCTGCATAATTGAAGAGTTTAATTAGGCCTGGACAACCCAGTTTAATAGGATGCAAGGATGAACACTGAAAGGAAGGGGGTTGGAAAAGATGGGGAGATTGAAAGCCAGATAGGAACTGGGATTAGGAAAGGAACTTTATCCTGGGTGCAGTAGGGCATTGTGGCGAGGTTCGGAGCAGAGGAGAGCCACCGGTGTTCATTTATTTGGAATGCAGTGGGGAACTCTGAAGCAGAAGCCCACTGAGAAGTTTCTTAAAATAGTCCAGGTGAGAGATGATAGAGGCCTGGAGTACAGCAGTAGCAGCAGAAGTTGAGGGAAGGCATGTGTGTGGGAGGTAGAATCAGTGGAATGGTTTAAGTGATGTACAGACCTTCATGTTTCAGTTCGGGTGCAGTGGTTCTGCCAAATCCAGGAGGAAATTGGAGAAGATACAGAATAGAGGAGAGAGTGGAAGTTTGTCAGAATCCAGCGATCGGTTTGTTTACCTTAAAACTGAAACATCTATGTGGGAATGTCTAACAGACAGTTGACTGTTATAAAGGCCCCCAAAGAGGTTAGGGTTGGGAATACAGATTTGGGATAGTTAAAACCAGGAACATGAGCAGAGTGAGCAAGGAAATCTTGTCATGGAAGAAGAGAAATGGGCTGAGGAAAATCAGTTATGCTTGTCTCCAAGATCCTGTTCTGAGTTTCTGATCTTACTGAAATGTTGGTCTCTGGTTTATGGTTTAAAGTAGGCATCTTTGTATCCTCCTGTTTTGGGGGAATTGTATGATACTGTGACCTGTTTCCACATCTTGCTTCAGGAGCAAATGCCTTTAGAGCAAACCCCTCTAGTGCTATCACCCGAGCCACGGTCTTCTAGACATGTTTACAAGTGGACCAAGGGAGACGTGAGTGAGGGAGAGGGAAAAATAAAGGGACAAGGAATAAACGAAACAGGGATCAAGAGTAAGAAAATAGAGAAAGGAAATAGCTGCAGTCTCCAGGGAAAGGTCTCTTCCTGTCCTTATTCATGAAAGGCAGNTGAGTAAGGGAGAGGGAAAAATAAAGGGACAAGGAACAGGGATCAAGAGTAAGAAAATAGAGAAAGGAAATAGCTGCAGTCTCCAGGGAAAGGTCTCTTCCTGTCCTTATTCATGAAAGGCAGCGTCCATAGCGGTTACAAGCATGGACTGGGAGGCATGTTGCCTGGTTTAGAGCTTGACTATGCCTCTTGGAACCATGTGGCCTTGGAGAAGTTACATAACTTTTTGTATCTCTGTTTTGTCATCTATAAGTAGGAATATCATTAGTATTAACCTTTTTTTTTCATGAAAACTAAATGAGATAAAGCACATTAATTGCTTACAACAGTGACTTGCATATATTAGTTCTCTTGATTTTTTAAATTATTATTTAGCTGATTTTCTGGTAGATTATGTTGCTTGATAACCACTGTGGAGACCAATTCAGCAGTCTATGGTAATGTACAAGTTGGACATTTCCTATGGCTTGATAATTGCATTTTAAGATACTTACCTGCCTAGAGAAACTTTTGCTGTGTGCTGTGCTAGTCACTCAGTCGTATCCAACTCTGTGACCCCATGGACTATAGTCTGCCAGGCTCCTCTGTCCATGGGAATTCTCCAAGCAAGAATAATGGAGTGGGTTGCCATGCCCTCCTCCAGGGGATCTTCCCAACCTAGGAATCAAACCCAGGTCTCCCATGTTGCAGGCAGATTCTTTACCTTATGAGCCATCAGAGAAACTTTTACACACATGCGGAAAGACATGTACGAAGACGCTACTTGCTTACTGCAGCTTTCTAACAGTGAGAAAGAGAACTGGTCTAAATGTTCATCAATCGGGGAATAGATGCATTCAGTGTAGGATAGTCGTAAGATGGAATATTACGCAGAAAAGGAATGGACTATATCAGTATGTCAACATAGAAAGCTCTCAAACCATGATGTTGAATGGGGGAGAAAGAAAAATAATACACAGTTTGGTACACTTAGGCAAATTTTAACAATGCATTTCAAAAGTTATACATACTTTTATGGATATGCTTAATTGTATAGAAAAAAAAACACTTAAATTTATGGAGGGAAAATGCATCCTGAGTTCATATAACCCTAGCTTTCTGGACAGGACATAAAAAAAAGGGGACTGGTTGGGGAAGAAAGGGGACTGGTTGAAGAAGAAAGAGGACAGGGAAGCCCTCCGTTTATCTGTAACATTTTGTTTCTTTAAGGAAGTACAGCAAAATATTCAAAGTTTCCATTCTTGGTGCTAGATATGTATATTCTCTCCCTTTTTTTGGTATTTTATATTGGAACATAGCTTGAAGCTTAGGTCAGTTTATAGTGGATCAATACAATTATCTTCTCATAAAAGAACCAGATGTGTGTGTGAGAGAGTGAGAGAGAACGTGTGTGTGTTTAAAGCTGTAAATGTTCTAAGGAGACATACTGTATCCTTATATATCAAGTAAAATAAACATTGAGATTTTGTGCCACTAACGTGTATGTGTCTCAGTTGGAGAAGGAAATGGCAGCCCACTCCAGTATTCTTGCCTGGAAAATCCTGTGGATGGAGGAGCCTGGTGGGCTGCTGTCCATAGGGTCACACAGAGTCAGACACGACTGAGGCGAGTTAGCATGCATGCATGCATTGGAGAAGGAAATAGCAACCCACTCCAGTGTTCTTGCCTGGAGAATCCCAGAGACGGGGGAGCCTGGTGGGCTGCCGTCTATGGGGTTGCACAGAGTCGGACACAACTGAAGCGACTTAGCGGCAGCAGCAGCAGCAGTTGGGTCCAACGCTTTCTGACCTCCAGGCTCCTCTGTCCATGGAATTTTCCAGGCAAGAGTACTGAAGGGGGTTGCCATTTCCTATTCCAGGGGATCTTCCTGACCCAGGGATTGAACCCTCATCTCCTGCATCTCCTGCATTGGCAGGACTCTTTACCATTGAGCATCTGGGTTTCCTGTATAGCTTTCCCTAAGTAGCATACATTTAAATGATTAAAAGTCTACTTTTACATAGTTATCATGGCTTCAGGTCTTAGTTCTTTTTCTTTAAAATGAAATCAGGTGGAAATTTATAGTACCTCATTAAGAATTAATATCAAAATGTATCAAATAACCCTGACTTGGGCAGTAATTATAATATTTCTTTATATATTAAGAGATCAAGGCACTAAAAAGTCAAGTCAAGTGATATCCCAGAGATATTGCATTTTATTGCTGACATGAGTCCAAGTATGAGTGTTTACACCAGCTGTTTAATTATCTCGACTCATACAGTGTCAATTACTGCCATTTTTGTGCAAGTCAAAAGCCTAAGCAGTGTGGCTAACTTATTTCTACTTATTCTTGGGATGCTTCGTAGATTTTAGTTATATAATTACAATAGGATACTTTGAATAGTAGATAATTTTTCTTCAAGCTTCCTTCATAGCATACCCCTCCAAAACCTTTCCAACTGGAAGAATCACACCTCATTCTTATTTCTCAAGTATTAATCATCTTTTCTTTGCCTTTTGTCTGCTGTCAACAACATCTTTGAATAGTAGTCTGGGGGGCTGACAAACAGTAACTTGTTAACTTTTTCTTTCCTTTAAAAAGATAACATGTAGAAGGAAGCTCAGACATTTTCAGAAAAAATTAGTGTCGAGTTGCGTTTGTCTGGGGACCATAGTTTTGGCCCATGATCCTGTGTGGTGTGGTTGGCTGCTGAGTGCAGTGATGTCATCTCAGCATTGGATAATTGGCATGGTCCTTGGTTATAACTGTGGATGTCAGTCAGGCATTGACTCCACTTAGGAGAATGAAGAGGAGCAGAAAGTAAATTGGGCCAGGTTTGACCCTAGTCATCTTCCCAAACCCTGGTAGGAGTGTTGGGTAGTCAAGTAACTCTCCTGTTTCCTTGTGTTCTTTTTCCGGCTCACCTGTGAAGAGTGCACATGTGTGCATGTGTGCATTTGACCTGGGTTCAAGTCCCACACTTACTATAGTGTCTAACTTCATACCATTGTTAAGATTAATAAGATAATGCATAGCATATAGTAAGTGCTCAACTGTATCTGACCTTGGATAAGCCAGCAATCTAGCTTTGTTAAGCCTCAGGTTCCTCATTTGTAACATGGTGGTAATAATTGTATCTGACTTCATACCACTGTTAAGATTAATAAGATAATGCATAGCATATAGTAAGTGCTCAGCTGTAAACAACAGGTGGTGTTATTCCTGTTGTTATTAATTCACTCCTTCAACACGTATTTCTTAAACATGCCCTAGGTGACAGGCACTTTTGTAGGTCTTGGGGTTATTTGGAATGTGTGATGAGACAGACAAAGGCCAGTCCTCGTAGGACGAGCCTTCTGTTGGGGTAGACAGTGAACAGTACACAGATTATCTCATTTCTGATCATGATGAATGACGATGTGGCAAAATTCAGGCAGGACGCAGGTTCCCAGAGCGACTGAGAAGAGGCAACTGTTTCTGCTTGAGCTGACAGAGAGGCTTTCTGTAAGGAAGAGACATCTGAGCAGAGTGGTGTTTGCACAGAAGCCACCCAGGGAAGATGAGGGAACCACAAGTGTGCATACCGCCTGAACGAGGAGTGAGGAGGGATAAAAGTCAGCAAGGTGGGCAGGGCTCGTGCAACGGCTCCGGGTCCCACTGAGAGCCAGTGTGTTTCCCTAAGAGAAATGGGAAGCTGTTGGTGAGTTTGAGCAAGAGGTGACATGAACAGATGTCTGCCTTGATGTTTCTTTAAAACACTTCTATTGCAGAAGGGGGACCCCTTCCAGGGCCCCAGAGGGGGCTGTTGTCTAACACTTGGAAATGAATTGTCCAAGGAGACACACGGCTGACAGAGCGTGAGACTTTACTGAGAAGGGCAGAGAGCAACAGGCTAAAGGAACCCAGGAGGACTCTGCTGCCTGGCTCGCCATCTCGGGTTTTATGGTTTGTCAGCTGTGTCTCCTTGGACCGTTCGTTTCCGGACAATTCCTTTCTGAATGTTAGACAAGAACCCACTCTCAGATCCTGCAAGGGGTTCCCTTTCTGCAACACTTCTCTGGGTGAAGCATTTATTATTGCTTATTCTACCCTACTTTAGAGAAGTCCCATTTTACTTCGTTCCCTGAGTTTCAGATAAATAATGAGTTGTCCTTTCTTGCTTGAGTCACAAGCTGGTGACTCATGCATGACCTTTGTTGATGCTGTGCCTTCCACCAATCCCAGATAAATTTTTTTTTTTANGCAACCCACTCCAGTGTTCTTGCCTGGAGAATCCCAGAGACGGGGGAGCCTGGTGGGCTGCCGTCTATGGGGTTGCACAGAGTCGGACACAACTGAAGCGACTTAGCGGCAGCAGCAGCAGCAGTTGGGTCCAACGCTTTCTGACCTCCAGGCTCCTCTGTCCATGGAATTTTCCAGGCAAGAGTACTGAAGGGGGTTGCCATTTCCTATTCCAGGGGATCTTCCTGACCCAGGGATTGAACCCTCATCTCCTGCATCTCCTGCATTGGCAGGACTCTTTACCATTGAGCATCTGGGTTTCCTGTATAGCTTTCCCTAAGTAGCATACATTTAAATGATTAAAAGTCTACTTTTACATAGTTATCATGGCTTCAGGTCTTAGTTCTTTTTCTTTAAAATGAAATCAGGTGGAAATTTATAGTACCTCATTAAGAATTAATATCAAAATGTATCAAATAACCCTGACTTGGGCAGTAATTATAATATTTCTTTATATATTAAGAGATCAAGGCACTAAAAAGTCAAGTCAAGTGATATCCCAGAGATATTGCATTTTATTGCTGACATGAGTCCAAGTATGAGTGTTTACACCAGCTGTTTAATTATCTCGACTCATACAGTGTCAATTACTGCCATTTTTGTGCAAGTCAAAAGCCTAAGCAGTGTGGCTAACTTATTTCTACTTATTCTTGGGATGCTTCGTAGATTTTAGTTATATAATTACAATAGGATACTTTGAATAGTAGATAATTTTTCTTCAAGCTTCCTTCATAGCATACCCCTCCAAAACCTTTCCAACTGGAAGAATCACACCTCATTCTTATTTCTCAAGTATTAATCATCTTTTCTTTGCCTTTTGTCTGCTGTCAACAACATCTTTGAATAGTAGTCTGGGGGGCTGACAAACAGTAACTTGTTAACTTTTTCTTTCCTTTAAAAAGATAACATGTAGAAGGAAGCTCAGACATTTTCAGAAAAAATTAGTGTCGAGTTGCGTTTGTCTGGGGACCATAGTTTTGGCCCATGATCCTGTGTGGTGTGGTTGGCTGCTGAGTGCAGTGATGTCATCTCAGCATTGGATAATTGGCATGGTCCTTGGTTATAACTGTGGATGTCAGTCAGGCATTGACTCCACTTAGGAGAATGAAGAGGAGCAGAAAGTAAATTGGGCCAGGTTTGACCCTAGTCATCTTCCCAAACCCTGGTAGGAGTGTTGGGTAGTCAAGTAACTCTCCTGTTTCCTTGTGTTCTTTTTCCGGCTCACCTGTGAAGAGTGCACATGTGTGCATGTGTGCATTTGACCTGGGTTCAAGTCCCACACTTACTATAGTGTCTAACTTCATACCATTGTTAAGATTAATAAGATAATGCATAGCATATAGTAAGTGCTCAACTGTATCTGACCTTGGATAAGCCAGCAATCTAGCTTTGTTAAGCCTCAGGTTCCTCATTTGTAACATGGTGGTAATAATTGTATCTGACTTCATACCACTGTTAAGATTAATAAGATAATGCATAGCATATAGTAAGTGCTCAGCTGTAAACAACAGGTGGTGTTATTCCTGTTGTTATTAATTCACTCCTTCAACACGTATTTCTTAAACATGCCCTAGGTGACAGGCACTTTTGTAGGTCTTGGGGTTATTTGGAATGTGTGATGAGACAGACAAAGGCCAGTCCTCGTAGGACGAGCCTTCTATTGGGGTAGACAGTGAACAGTACACAGATTATCTCATTTCTGATCATGATGAATGACGATGTGGCAAAATTCAGGCAGGACGCAGGTTCCCAGAGCGACTGAGAAGAGGCAACTGTTTCTGCTTGAGCTGACAGAGAGGCTTTCTGTAAGGAAGAGACATCTGAGCAGAGTGGTGTTTGCACAGAAGCCACCCAGGGAAGATGAGGGAACCACAAGTGTGCATATCGCTGAACGAGGAGTGAGGAGGGATAAAAGTCAGCAAGGTGGGCAGGGCTCGTGCAACGGCTCCGGGTCCCACTGAGAGCCAGTGTGTTTCCCTAAGAGAAATGGGAAGCCGTTGGTGAGTTTGAGCAAGAGGTGACATGAACAGATGTCTGCCTTGATGTTTCTTTAAAACACTTCTATTGCAGAAGGGGGACCCCTTCCAGGGCCCCAGAGGGGGCTGTTGTCTAACACTTGGAAATGAATTGTCCAAGGAGACACACGGCTGACAGAGCGTGAGACTTTACTGAGAAGGGCAGAGAGCAACAGGCTAAAGGAACCCAGGAGGACTCTGCTGCCTGGCTCGCCATCTCGGGTTTTATGGTTTGTCAGCTGTGTCTCCTTGGACCGTTCGTTTCCGGACAATTCCTTTCTGAATGTTAGACAAGAACCCACTCTCAGATCCTGCAAGGGGTTCCCTTTCTGCAACACTTCTCTGGGTGAAGCATTTATTATTGCTTATTCTACCCTACTTTAGAGAAGTCCCATTTTACTTCGTTCCCTGAGTTTCAGATAAATAATGAGTTGTCCTTTCTTGCTTGAGTCACAAGCTGGTGACTCATGCATGACCTTTGTTGATGCTGTGCCTTCCACCAATCCCAGATAAATTTTTTTTTTTAGCAACTTCAAAATTGCAGAATAGCAATAGAATTGCAGAATAGCAAATTTTTTAATTAAAAATTAAAAATTTTATTGAAAAATATAAATTTTAAATTAAGAAATCTCCAAACTTAACAAACATTATAATTATAGTATAATATTGAGAAAATAATAATAGTTGTTAACACTGTCATTTCATCACTTACTACATCCAAGTGCCCTCCAAGGCACTGTGAAATGCGTTACCTTCAAGCCCCCATTTGTCCTTGTAATAGCCTTGTGAGTTAGGCATTGCTATGTCCATCATAGAGAGGGGAAGTTCGAGGTGCTAAGGTAAGTTGCCCACAGTCACACAGCTAGTAACTAGCAGAGGTAGAATTCAGACCAACCACTCAGACTCCAAAGCCTGTGTTCTCAGCTACCTTGTAGGTTCATAGGCACGCTCTTAGATTGGCGAGTATTTTGTCCCTTTAGGCAGCCCAGCCTCACATCTCGGACTGCTCTGAGTGACCACTGTCCGATACAACTTTTTCACCTGCTCCAACCACCCTCTTTTGTCTTCCTGGTAAGCTCTCCATTCCTCTAAAATACTCCATTCTCTCAAATTATCCTTTTTTACCCCCAGTGAAGTTGTCATTCCTCCAGATTAACTACCCTCAAGAAGTGTTAGGAAGAGAGTAATGTGATTAAACCAATTCACACTGTATATAAGTGACAAAACTGTTTTTAAGGATGACTGGGCATCATACAGAAATGTATGTATGAGACTAGCTATCAGACATGACTAGGTATCATACATCATTAACAGAGTTAGTTCACAATTAAATATTATGTTCTTTCAGTGTTTCTTTAAAGAAGTCTTTATTAAATGACCAGGTTCTATTCTAGGAATACAGTGCTGAACCAGACAGATAAGGTTCCTCTCTCATGGAGTTCACTTTCTGGTAGAGGGTGGATGACTATAACATAAAAGGAAAATACTAGGTGTTACAGAAGTGTTAGCTTAGGTACCTGAGACACTGGGACTTGGAAAAGAGCAAAGCAATTAAGATCAAGAGTTTTGGAGGGGGCAGGGCCTCACGTAGGTGGAGTGAGAAAGAAGAGTTATCTTGTAAATTGGATACCAAATGGCTGGTGGTGCCACTCACCAAGCAAGGAAACGCAGGGAAGGGCTATCGGTGCTGAAGAATGGGACTTGTGGAGGTCCTAGCAGATGAGAAAGATGCCCATTGGGAAGTTGTGTTTATGAGTCTAGATCTTGGGAGAGAGAATGAAGCCAGAAATGTTTGTGGGAAATCTTGGCACATAGCTAGAACAGCTAACTTCAGCCTGGGGTTTCGATAACCATCCTCCTCCTCCACTCGCCTCCCTTCCCTTCAGCTAGTAAAGCTATCTGGGGCAATCACCTACCTCAAGCAAGACACATGATGCTATCAGCGTTACTTCTGGAAGCTGTGCCATGGAACAGGACTTTCGGGAAGTGACAAGTTCAGTGCTTCTAAGGGGAAGAAAATTATATTTTGAAGTCAGGACATGAAGTCATGGCTATATCTTTAATGCTCTTTTGGTGTTATTAACTCATAACTGAAGGACTTCATTCTAGAGTGAGTCTCCATTCACCCTTAGGACTGTGGCCCCTCATTTCTGCCTGGAGAAGTGCAATGCCAGAGGGAAAGTGATGCCCCAAACGGCCTAATGGCTTAAGCGTTATCTTCTGTGGCTAGTGTTTATCTGTTCAGTTCCGTTCAGTCGCTCAGTCGTGTCTGACTCTTTGAGACCCCATGAATTGAAGCATGCCAGGCCTCCCTGTTCATCATCAACTCCTGGAGTCCACTCAGACTCACGTCCATCGAGTCAGTGATGCCATCCAGCCATCTCATCCTCGGTCGTCCCCTTCTCCTCCTGCCCCCAATCCCTCCCAGCATCAGAGTCTTTTCCAATGAGTCAA
>SJYH01007783.1:31334-49395 GCA_006408735.1 Sylvicapra grimmia | reverse complement strand
CTGCTTCATTCCGCATTCCAAGGCCAAATTTGCCTGTTACTCCAGGTGTTTCTTGACTTCCTACTTTTGCATTCCAGTCCACCAGAGCACAACTCAGCTTTTCCCACCCAGTCCCTCCCATCAGGAAGCTTACACAAGCCTCTTAGCTTCCTCCACCAGAGGGCAAGACAGATGAAGCAAGAAGCACCACAACCCCACAACAGCTAGAACAAAAATCACATCACAGAAAGTTAAGCAGAATGAAAAAGCAGAAAATTATGTCCCAGATGAGGCGACCAGATAAAACTCCAGAAAAACAACCAAATGAAGTGGAGATAGGCAAACTTTCAGAAAAAGAATTCAGAATAATGATAATGAAGATGATCCAGGATCTCAGGAAAACAATGGAGAAGATGCAAGAAATGTTTGCCAAAGACCTGCAAGAAGTAAAGAACAAGGAAACAGAGATGAATAATGCACTAGAAGGAATTGATAGCAGAACAGCTGAGGCAGAAAAGCAGATAAATGACCTGGAGAACAGAATGCTGGGAATCACTGCCATAGAACAGAATATAGAAAGAAAAAAGAGTGAAAATGTGTGAAAACAGCCTAAGAGACCTCTGGGACAACATTAAACACACCATTTGCAATATACGGGTCCCAGAAGGAGAAAAGAGAGAGAAAGGACCTGAGAAAGTATTTAAAGAGATAACAGCTGAAACCCCCGAAACATGGGAAAGGAAATAGTCAACCAAGTCCAGGAAGCACAGAGTCCAGGAAGGATAAACCCAAAGAAGAACACACCAAGACTCACAGTAATCAAACCGACAAAAATTAAAAGCCAAGGTAAAATATTAAAAGCAGCAAGAGAAAAACAGAAAATAACATACAAAGGAACTCCCATCAGGGTATCAGCTGATTTCTCAACAGAAACTCTACAACCCAGAAGCGAATGGCACAATGTATTTCAGTGATAAAGGGAAGAACCTACAACCAAGAATACCCTACCCAGCAAGACTCTCCTTCAGATTTGATGGAGAAATCAAAAGCTTTCCAGACAAGCAAGAGTGAAGAGCATTCAACACCACCAAAGCAGCTTTACAACAAGTGCTAAAGGAATTTCTCTGGACAGGAAACAAGAGAGAAGACAAAGATATACAGAAAATAAACCCAAAACAATTAAGAAAATGGTAATAAGACCATACATCTCAATAAATATCTCAAATGTAAAAGATCAAATGCACCAACCAAAACACATANCAGAAAATAAACCCAAAACAATTAAGAAAATGGTAATAAGACCATACATCTCAATAAATATCTCAAATGTAAAAGATCAAATGCACCAACCAAAACACATAAACTGGCTGAGTGGATGAAAGCATGCTCATGCACTTCACTTACCACATCACTCTGCTTGACCCCCCAAATAGTGTGTGATTATTTTATATTGTTAAGTTAATCATGTTCCCATTAAGGCTTGCAATTGTAATTATCTTTTATTTTTTGCCTGGCTATTAATTGTTAAAGTAAACCTCTTTTGTGATTATGTAGCTATTACTCAGTAACATTGTATCATGATTGGTCAACAGAGAAATAATAGAATTCTACCATTTAATAAAAAAAAGNGATTATTTTATATTGTTAAGTTAATCATGTTCCCATTAAGGCTTGCAATTGTAATTATCTTTTATTTTTTGCCTGGCTATTAATTGTTAAAGTAAACCTCTTTTGTGATTATGTAGCTATTACTCAGTAACATTGTATCATGATTGGTCAACAGAGAAATAATAGAATTCTACCATTTAATAAAAAAAAGTGTAATCTCTTTTGAAAATCCATATGGATATCAGCATTATCTCAGAATTTTTTGAAAAATATAAATGCCCAGGTATTGCCTTTTTTCTCCAAAGCTCCAGATACGTTTCTAAGGAGCAGTCATGTTTATATGATTTATTTAGCAGGCTCTATGCTGATCTTCTACTTTATCTAGTCTGTTTCACTTTTTCCATTTCTTATTCAGTGCTCACATTTCATTTAGTTTATGTTTTCCAGTTTCTCCATCTCTTCTTTTTTCCCTTGATGTTCTTTCTCAAGGCTTTATCAAGCAGAGTAGAAAAGCTTTTGTATAGATGATAGATAGAATGTATGTATAATATACATATTTTAGAGAACTTATGAATTTTTGCCCAACTAAAAATTTATGACGTTTTGAATCCACTTGTTTGACTTAGTATGAATAGAATGTTGGATTTCTAATTTTAAAGACATAGACATGCAACAAGCAACAGAAGTTTACTGTAGAGCACAAGGGACCACAGTCAAGATCTTCTAATATTCTGAAATGGCAAATAACCTCAAAAGTAATAATGTGTATTTGTATAACTGAANATGTTTTCCAGTTTCTCCATCTCTTCTTTTTTCCCTTGATGTTCTTTCTCAAGGCTTTATCAAGCAGAGTAGAAAAGCTTTTGTATAGATAGATAGATAGAATGTATGTATAATATACATATTTTAGAGAACTTATGAATTTTTGCCCAACTAAAAATTTATGACATTTTGAATCCACTTGTTTGACTTAGTATGAATAGAATGTTGGATTTCTAATTTTAAAGAAATAGACATGCAACAAGCAGCAGAAGTTTACTCTAGAGCACAAGGGACCACAGTCAAGATCTTCTAATATTCTGAAATGGCAAATAACCTCAAAAGTAATAATGTGTATTTGTATAACTGAATCACCTGCTGTGCACCTGAAACATTGTAAGTCAAATAGACTTCAATAAAATATATATTAAGAAAAAATAAAAAAGATTCAAGAAGAAACGGGATCATACTTATCAATAATTACCTTAAACATAAATGGGTTGAATGCCCCAACCAAAAGGCAAAGACTGGCTGAATGGATACAAAAACAAGATCCCTATATATGCTGTCTACAAGAGACCCACCTCAAAACAAGGGACACATACAGACTGAAAGTGAAGGGCTAGAAAAAGATATTTCATGCAAATGGAGACCAAAAGAAAGCAGGGGNGAAGAAATAGAACATCTAATAGATCAATTACTAGTAGCAAAATTAAAACAGTAGTCAAAAAGCTCCCAAGAAACAATGAACCAGATGGCATTACAGTTGTATTCAACCAAACATTTAAAGAGCATTTAATACCTATCGTTCTCAAACTATTTCCAAAATATGAAGAAGTAATTGTATGAGGCTTGCATTTCCCTAAAACCAAAAACAAGACAAAGCTACTACAAGAAAAGAAAATTAAAGTCCAGTATCCTTGATGAACATAGATGCAAATAAGGTGAAGGTGAAGTCGCTCAGTCGTGTCCGACTCTTTGCGACCCCGTGGACTGTAGCCTACCAGGCTCCTCCATCCATGGGATTCTCCAGGCAGGAATACTGGAGTGGGTTGCCATTTCCTTCTCCAGGGGATCTTCCCGACCCAGGGATTGAACTCAGGTCTCCCACATTGGAGGCAGACGCTTTAACCTCTGAGCCAGGGCGGTGTCATCAGATGCAAATATACTGAGCAAAATATTAGCAAACAAAAATCAGCAACACATTAAAGGAATCATATACCATGATCAAGTGGAATTTGTTCCAGGAATGCAAGGATAGTGCAACATCCACGAAGCAATCAACATAATTCTCCACATTAACAAAACCAAGGATAAAACTTGCTTGATTGTCCCAATAGATGCAGAAAAATCATAGAAAACACTCAGCAACCATTTACGGTAAAAGCTCTCAACAGAGTGAGTATAGAAGGAACATACCTCAACGTAAGAAAGGCCATATGTGACAAACCCACAGAGGACGTCACACTCAATGGTGAGAGGCTGCAGCCTTTTCTCTGAGATCAGGAACAAGACAAGGGTGCCCACCGTCACGTGTATCCTAGTCCCAGTCAGAGCCATCAGCCAGCAATAAACCAAGAAAGAAACCAGAGGCATTAAAACAAAAGGCAATCAAACTGGATGCCACCATCTGCAGGTTATGTGATACTGTATATAGAAAACCCTAAAGACTCCACCAAAAAAAAACAAAACTGTTCTAAAGAAAAAGAAAAAAAAGAAAAAAAAAACTGTTCTAAATAATAAATGAATTCAGTAAAGATACAGGAAACAAATTAATACACAGAAGTCTGCTGCATTTCTATATAATAATAACAATCTATCAGAGAGAGAAATTAATTAAAATTAATTCTATTTGCAATTACATCAGAAAGAATAAAATTCCAAGGAAAAACTTTAGTAAAGGAGGTAAAAGCCCGGTACTCTGAAAACAAAGATACTGATGAAAGAAACTGAAGATAGCACAAATAAATGGGAAGATGTGCCACGCTCATGGGCTAGGAGAATGAATGTCAGTAAGATGGCCTTCCTCCCCAAAGCAATCTGTATATTTAATGCAATCCCTATCAAAACACCAACACCATTTTTTTGCAGAGCTGAAACAAATAATCCTTAAATTTTTAATGAAATCACCAAAGACCCTCAATGGCCAAAGTAATCCTGAGAAAGAAAACAAAACTAGAGACGTCAGACTCCCTGAATTCAAACTGTATTGCTGCTGCTGCTGCTGCTGCTGCTGAGTCGCTTCAGTCGTGTCCGACTGTGTGACCCCATAGACGGCAGCCCACAGGCTCCTCCCTTCCCTGGGACTCTCCAGGCAAGAACACTGCAGTGGGTTGCCATTTCCTTCTCCAATGCATGAAAGTGAAAAGTGAAAGTGAAGTCGCTCANCTTGAGAAAGAAAACAAAACTAGAGGCGTCAGACTCCCTGAATTCAAACTGTATTGCTGCTGCTGCTGCTGCTGAGTCGCTTCAGTCGTGTCCGACTGTGTGACCCCATAGACGGCAACCCACAGGCTCATCCCTTCCCTGGGATTCTCCAGGCAAGAACACTGGAGTGGGTTGCCATTTCCTTCTCCAATGCATGAAAGTGAAAAGTGAAAGTGAAGTCGCTCAGTCGTGTCTGACTCTCAGTGACCCCATGGACTGCAGCCCACCAGGCTCCTCTATCCATGGGATTTTCCAGGCAAGAGTCCTGGAGTGGGGTGCCATTGCCTTCTCCATCAAACTGTATTACAGAGCCATAATAATCAAAACAGCATGGTTCTGACAGAAAAACGAACAGAACAGGGAATCTAGAAATGAACCCAAGCACTTATGGTTTATACAATGGGCGAAAGACAGTCTCCTAACTAAATATATTGGAGACGGAAATGGCAACCCACTCAAGTACGCTTGCCTAGAAAATCCCATGGACAGAGGAGCCTGGTATCCATGGGGTCACAAAGACTCAGACATGATTTGGACACCACTGTCTCATACCTTATACAAAAACAAATTCAAAATGAATTAAAGACTTGAATACAAGCCTGGAAACCCTAAAACTCCTAGAAGAAAACATAGGCAGTAAATTCTTTGAAATCATTCTTAGTAATATCTTTTTGAATCTGTGTCCTCAGGAAGGTTGACAAAAGCAAAAATAAACAAATGAATTATATATCAAATTACAGGCTTCNGAATACAAGCCTGGAAACCCTAAAACTCCTAGAAGAAAACATAGGCAGTAAATTCTTTGAAATCATTCTTAGTAATATCTTTTTGAATCTGTGTCCTCAGGAAGGTTGACAAAAGCAAAAATAAACAAATGAATTATATATCAAATTACAGGCTTCTACACAGTGAAGGAAATCAGTACCAAAGTGAAAAGGCAAGCTGCTGAATGCAATAATACATTTGCATATCATATGCTTGGTAAGGGGTGAATACCCAGAATCTTTATATATAAACTGATTTGTTGTTGCTGTTTAGTTTCAAAGTCATGTCCAACTCTTTTGGGACCCCATGGACTATAGTCTGCCAGGCCCTTCTGTCCATGGGATTTCCCAGGCAAGAATACTGGAATGGGTAGGCATTTTCTTCTCCAGTGCATCTTCCCAGCTCAGGGGTTGCAACTGCATCTCCTGCTTGCCAGGCAGATTCTGTAAACCTGAGCTACCTGGGAAGCCCGAAAGAACTGATACAACTTAACTTTTTTTTTTTTTTNGCGTGCTACAACTCATGGGGTCGCAAAGAGTCACACGTGACTGAGTGACTGAACTGAACTGAGATAGTTATATCTATGTTAACTTTTTAAGAAACTAACAATCTACTTTTCAAAGATGTCCCATTTTGTTGTCCACATAACCCATTTGGTGTAGTCAGCTTTTTAGTGATAGATATTCAAGCAGACATAATATGGTATTTCACTGTGGTTTAATTTGCATTTACCTGATGACCAACAATGTTAACACCTTTGCAAGTGCTTCTTGGCCCTTCCTATATCTTCTTTTTTTGTCTATTCCAGTTTTTGCCCAATTTCTTCAACTGGCCTGTTTGTCATTTTATTATTGATTCATAATAATTTTTAAAAATATACTCTGGGAACAAGCCCTTTATCAGATCTTGTATTGCAAGTATTTCCTTCCAGTATGTGGCTTACTTACCCTTTCATTTTCCTAGCAGTTATCTATGGGCAAGTAGAATTTATCCTCTTTTTTTTTCACCATTTTTTTTTTATCATTAATGCTTTCTGGTACTTATCTAAGAAGCTATATCTATCCACAAGGTGTAAAATGTATTTTTTAAATTTTTTGCAGAAGTTTTATGGCTTTAGCTTACTGTTTAAATCAATAATCATCTCAAATTAATGTCTATATGATGTGAAATAGAGTTTGAGATTTATTTTTTCCATACATTTATATTCATTATTAAATTTTAAGTTAAAATTTTAGGTGAGAAACATCAAAACACAATATACCTAACATCAGCACTTACTTTTTTTTCCTTTTTACATCTTGCCAGCTTTCTTTTCAATGTTGTTGTTGCTTTTAATATAGCTTCTGTCTGCACAAGAATAGTCCAAACAGAAGCAGACTAAGATGGTTCACGGGTCTGGAGAGGGCAAACTGCTTTTGCCATTTGCTTCTGGCCAAATTCTACCTTTTCTGAGGATATTTTCTGGATGGCTCAAGCTCAGGAGGTTTCTTAGAAGGTCTCACATATCCTTACATATCCTCACATATCCCTAGAAGGTCAACATGCATATTGAGTGGATTACATCAGCTGCTGTTCTTATGAAATACACTGACATTGACAAATGATTTGAACTTCTACCCAGAAATCTAGCAAAACGTGCAGTCATGCAGTTGCTACCTGGCTATGGGACTAAGGACTAAGTTAACTGCCAGATCTCTTTTTAATAAAGATAACACAAAGCTATTCGGACGGGCTTTTTAAAATTCTACAAAATAAAATAACCAAGTAAAACCTAACACTTCAACATATCTAATTATGAGATCTTATTATTTTATTAAAATTTTTATTTAGTTGGAGGAATAATTACTTTAAAATATTGTGTTGGTTTCTGCCATACATCACCCTGATTCTTCGCGACCCCGTTGACTGTGGAATTCTCCAGGCCAGAGTACTGGAGTGGGTAGCCGTTCCCCTCTCCAGGGGATCTTCCCAACCCAAGAATCGAAAATAGGTCTCCCATATTGTAGGTGGATTTTTTACCAGCTGAGCCAGAAGGAAGCCCCAAAATACTGGAGTGGGTAGCCTATCCCTTCTCCAGGAATTTATCTGGGGTCTCCTGCATTGCAGGTGGATTCTTTACCAACCGAGCAATCAGGGAAGCCCACCATGAATCAGCCACAGATATACAAAATATGCCATTTTTATTTACAATAAGGTACACACCAGCATCCTGACCTTAGGAAAACCACAGCTCTACTGTCATAAAAAGAAAATAAAAGCTGTATGAGCACAAAATGAGTTTGCCTAAGGCCAAACAAAAGTAAGACAGTTGCTCCTGAGGTGTTAACAAAGCCAAGACATAAGCTGCACCTATTAACAGAGTTCCACAATCCCTCAAAATAACAGTTCATATTTCTTCCTTTTCCAAAATCCTGTTAATAAAGTCAACCAAGGGAGAAGAGTTAACATGTTTCACTTGTACTTTTCTAACACAGACATTAACTAGTTCGTGGTCACTAAGTCCAGAAACCACTTTAGCAGAAACTAACACAATTTTGTAGTGGTGTCTATGATCTCCAGGGAATCTGATTTATTGCCAAAAGTCACCAAGTCTGACTCTCTGAGCAATCAGATATTAATACTGCATAAAAATGTTTGCCTTCACCGTATTTGATTTTGATACGGCACTCTTCTAAAGTATTTCAGAATAATAACTGAATTTATAACTTCTGTGATTTTTATATAAAATTCAAATACCTGGGTGTTGTTGTTTAGCTGCTAAGTAGTGTCTGACTCCTTTGCAACCCCATGGACTGTAGCCTGCCAGGGTCCTCTGTCCATGGGATTTCCCAGGTAAGAATACTGGAGCAGGTTGCCATTTCCTTCTCCAGGGGATCTTCCTGACCCAGAGATCAAACCGGTGTCTTCTGCATCTCCTGCATTGGCAGGCAGATTCTTTATTGCTAAACCACCAGGGAAGCCCTCAAACACCTGATACAAATGTCATATTTAAAGAAAGAGAAAGCAGCAACCAAAAGTAATTAAAAGTAACTTTAATTCCCAGTTGGACCCCGTGAAAACTATTAAAAGGGATTCAATTTAAAACCCATTTTCTTAAAACCTTCTCTTTCTTTCTCATTCTTATTGATTGCCCATTTCTCCCACTCCTGAACTCTCCCTACACTCACTTTCTACTCTTTTTCCTAAAGCTCCTTCCCTTTCTGTCTCTTGATGGGAACCTCCCCTTCCTTTCCCTGCTTCCTTGTTATCCTCTGCTATTCTCTTTTTTCTCAAGGCAATATCTTCATGCAAATACTCATCCCTAATTCTATTGTTCAGCCTCTAAAGATTATGCCAATGTGCATAGTAAATTGGTTAGTCAGGGGAATAGAGAAAAACATGTCTCCTCACACACTGATATCTTCTGTCCCTGTTACATACACATCTCCTCTTTTTGAGAAGTCTCAAGGTATTTTAAGGTACTCAGCATTCCAACCTCCAGCTAGTCTGTCAATCAAACTTGACAGAAAGACTGAGGTTAAGCAATTTTCTCAATTAAATTGATGATAATAAGGAATTTGGCATAGGGCTCTGTCTCCCAAATTAAAACATGTTCCCAGGGTACACCAAGCCTCTCTAAGGCTTTACATGTACAGACACATCTTATTCGTCTTCAAAACTGACTTTACTGGCGTTACAAACTTTCTCCACTTTTCCGAAACAAAGGATCTTGATTAAAAAAAAAGAAAATTAAATGAATGGTAACCATTTGGTACAGTTACTAGGTGAACATGGACCAGCTTTTTCACAAAATAAACATACAATTCTGATCTAGTGGATGCTTATAGAGATCACTTTCGATTATACTGCCTGATAGATAAGCAAAAATATTAAAACCCTTATCTCCATATCTATTGGGTTGGTCAAAAATTCGTTTGGGTTTTCCCACACAGTGTTATGGAAAAACGAACATTTTGGCCAACCCAATACATAAAGAATAAGAGTCTAGCTAATTTTGTGTAAAACATAGGGCTGCTAGGTTTATACCCTTGCTAGAATATTTTAAAAGTCACAACTTAAAATAATCTACGTAACTTTTCAGATAAAAGTGAAATCTGTGACCAAAAAATGATAGCGTCTACTTCTAATGAGCAACTCCATATACTTAATTCTACATGGTCCATACTGGGACCATCACACTTAAAATCACATTTTATCAGATGTGAAAGGTCCAAAAGACAGTAAATACCCAAGAAAGTTTCACTAACTTATGAAAGATCCCCGTCATGCTGTATCTGTCCAGACCTAAAAGATCCTGAAGTCAAATATGATTTTACTACCTCTAGAAAAGATGTATAAGAAGTATAGAATAAAAATATGTGCTCTGGTTTCCAAAGTATAAAGATATATGAATTTTGAGTTTTAACCAAAAAGCCATCCCCTTCAAGAAACTTCTCATGATAAGGTTAAAGCATTTCCATCTCATTTAGTTTCAACTTTCCTAACACTTCATTCATATTTGATTTGGCATTTAAATGTCGCTAGTACTCAAGGCCTATTTGACTTCAATATCAAGCAAGCCTATCAGTGATATCTGTATAGGTTTGTTCAATGAGTATTGTTAACACTGAAAATATACATTTGATATTTTGGTTTCGTGAAATATTTTTTTAAGTCTTGTGAACCTTTCTGATAGAAATTTGGGGCCTATATGAAAACTCTTTGTAAGAGTTTTTCCCTTGTTTTGTTCAGTTATTTAATTAACTCATATTTTTCCATAATCAATGATCTTCTAGTTTCTCAAGATTACCAGGCAATGTTTCCATATTTTCCTAGTACCTGTCTCTTTTATTCCATCTTCCACTTACCATCCACTTACCATTATTTCAAACTAATTTCATTCTTTTCAAACTTCAGGCCCTTTTCCATCAATTCTTCATTCTTAGAAAATAATGTCATCTCATTCACAAAGAATATAGAATTTGTCTCTGCAACAGTATATGTTGCTACAACCAAGGATCAGCAGTAAAACTCATTATTTCAATAAGACAAATGCTTATTTGCTTCTGACATAATATGCAAAGGTAAATAGGCAGGCAATTTAGGTTCTGCTCAGGATAACAGCCAGGACCCCAAACGTTGACTCATGACCTTACGTGATGAAAATGTCCAAGACTGACTTCCATTTCAACCAGGTGGAGGTGAGTAGAAAGAGACAAGCCCCTTTATCTTCCCCAGAAGATTCACACATTGTTCCAGTCACATCCCACGAGCCCAAACATGATCACAGAACACAATTAGCTGTAAGGGAGGCTATGTGCCTTGCTAAAATTAAGGAGGATTCTATTTCTAATAAGAATACAAGGGAAATTAATACCAGAGGCAATTTAGCATCCATCAAACCAGTAGACAGGAATTTTTCAAGTTAGCTCCACAAATCATAACTCTAACCCTAACCAAAAGCCACAAAAAAATGTACCTGGATCCACACTCATTCCTTCTGTTGTCCTTTGGTTAGCGGAGGATCTAACCAGCTTCCTTTCACGTTGAATCTATCCTATTTCACCGTCCAGGAGCTTCCTCTATCATTTACTCTCTTCTGCAACTTCAAAATACCCTGTGTCTGCTCACTTCTCCCCAGCAGAATTACATGTTTAGATCTCTCCTGTTTTCATTCTTCAATTTCCCTGAGCTATTTTCTTCTATAATGCCCTTTATAAATTTAAATTCTTGAAATATTTCTCTAAAGTAGAGCGATATGCTGTTCTATGAACTGCCTTCATCAAATTACCTCGGGAACACTAAAAATTCAGATACCTAGGTCTTATCTCGGAAAAAGTCAATTCAGAAAACCTAGCATGGTGTAGAATCTATATTCATAAAGCCCCAGATGATCTTAAACTTACCCAGTTTGGAACTCCCTAGAATGTACTTCCTCACCTCCTATTTATACACCCAATTCTGTTTCCATCCTTAGTAGTCCACTTGGGAGATTATGGAAACTACATCTCTATCTACCTATTCAGATGGGCTAGAAAACTACAAGTCAATCTTGACTCCTCTTTTTCCTTCTGCCCACAAACCAACACACTACTCATTACTTACCAATATCTCCTCTATTGCTAAAGATAGCCTTTATTGATCAAAGATAACATTTACTGATTGAAGCACTTCATGTGTCCTGACTCTTAATAACCCAAAGTATCTGGTACTATCACTATCATAAATGAGACACTGAAACTCAGGTGGCTGGATGACTAGCATCCTAGCATCACAGTGCTAGTTCAGGGCAATGACCAGGATTTGGACTGGAAATTTGGTTCTTAATATATGGCCTTAACCCTCAGCCATTCCTCTAAACTGCTTCCTTATCTCTTAAAAGATCTGCTCAGATCTCACCAACACAGTCTGGACCACATAATCTGCCAGGCTTAATAGAGTGGCCTCTAACTAGTCTCTAAACCTCAACTCTGTCTTCTCCAGCCAGAGATATTCTCATATCAAATCACTAGAGAACCTGCTCGTATCTGTCCATTAAAGCAAACTGTTTATCCCTTCTTATCTTCACATTTAGTGACATCACACATGCTAAATCACTTCAGTCATATCTGACTCTCTGCAACCCTATGGACCGTAGACTGCCAGGCTCCTCTTTCCATGGGATTCTCCAGGCAACAATACTGGAGTAGGTTGCCATGCCTTCCTCCAGGGGATCTTTCTGATCCAGGGATCAAACCTGTGTCTCACGTGTCCTGCATTGGCAGGCGGGTTCTTTACCACTAGTGCCACTTGAGAAGCCCAGGGACATCATACGGGTAGCTTTCAAATCAACATAGTAGAAATATGTACCCCACGGAAATGGACAAGCACCACACATCAGAGGTTCTCATTCCTCTGAAGAGCCACTTTTCAAGC
The DNA here is from genome assembly GCA_006408735.1 of Sylvicapra grimmia. Taxonomy (NCBI): domain Eukaryota; kingdom Metazoa; phylum Chordata; class Mammalia; order Artiodactyla; family Bovidae; genus Sylvicapra; species Sylvicapra grimmia. The sequence goes on along the minus strand of SJYH01007783.1, from coordinate 36,963 downwards.
ATTTGTTAGCACACCACTGTCTCCAATCTATGTTCATATACCAAAGACTTTATAATCCATAATGCTACTCATGATCATGTGATCAACTTCACAGACTTTATAAATCTGGGCTAGTTGGTTCTCTCCTGTGGTCTTCAAAGGCTTCGAACTTGATCACCCTAGCACTGATCACCCTGTATTGCAATGGTCTGTTTACCTTACTGCCCCATTAGAGTGTTTGAGAATAGAAAGTGTTTGTTTCATTGTGTCCCTAGCAACCTAAAACACTGCCTGACACAAAATCAGTGCTTAAAACCTATTCGTGGTATAAATGAAGGAAATAACAAATAAAGGTCTTTGCCCAAATATTTGCCAATCTTCACACCACTCCTCTTAGCAACAGCTTACCCTTTCCTCCTCAATTTATGAACCAAATTTTCCAGGACACTGTGGGTTACTGAGAGGCTATCTATCTCCAGGTCACACTTTTTAAAAGTCAGCAATAAACTTGACTGGGCTCTAAAATATTAGAAATAGCAACCATCATCAAAGTCACTGAAAAAGCTCTTTTGCATTTTATTTGCTCATTTTATACAAAGTTCAGCTTGTAATAGAATTGCAGCCTCAGCTTCCACCTTACAAAAGTCTTCTGGGAAAGAAAAGCGTTCTTGACAGCTAGCTTCTGGAGCTGGAGAAATGCCACAAAAAAATCTGAATATGCTGCTGTTCCCGAAAATAAAACCCTCTCTCATTCATGTAATTAGTGTTGCTTTGGAAGCATTATTTCTGTGGATAAGTACAGCATAATTAATGCAATGTACAAACTCCATCTCCAACTAGAATTTTAACACGCTGTGCTGTGTGCTGTGCTTAGTCATTCAACCGTGTCTGACTCTTTGCAACCCCATGGACTGTGGCCCACCAGGCTCCTCCGTCCGTGGAATTCTATTTCCCAATCCTCATCTTACTTTAGATGCCTTTTATTGATATAGTCTGCCCAAATTTTAAATTGTTTTTAAAAAACAAAAATGTTGGTCATTTACTGTGTGTTCAGTCCTGTTTTTAGGCATTGAAAATCAGAAATAAAAGGATCATAGAAGATTCTTCCCCTTAAGTAGCTTATATTATAGTAAGGGAGAAAAACAGTAAACAAACAAAGTACTTACCGAGAGTAGTAAAAGTTTTACCAAAAGTAGAGACAGGGTGATGAAATAGCAAATGTGTCAGGTCAAGGGGTAAACAGGACAGGGTGGGCTATTTTTTTGTTTGTTTGCTTAAATATTTTTTAATTATTTTGAATTTGTCTCTCACAGGCAAGGGTGGGCTATTTTAAATAGGACAATCAGATAAAGTCTTTCTGAAGGGACAACATATAAATTCAGATGGGAAAAAGAGACAAGGGTATATTTGAGGGACAAGCATTCCGGGTAGAAAGAATACAACAGCAAACTCAAATAACCTGAGAAAGATATGAGCATAGCGTGCTTGACTGGTGGGAAAAAAGTCACTAGTAATAGGAGATGGGTGTGGTCTTCAAATCACATCAGTTCAGTTCAGTTCAGTCGCTCAGTAGTGTCCGACTCTTTGCGACCCCATGAATCGCAGCACGCCAGGCCTCTCTGTTCATCACCATCTCCCGGAGTTCACTCAGACTCACATCCATCGAGTCAGTGATGCCATCCAGCCATCTCATCCTCAGTCGTCCCCTTCTCCTCCTGCCCCCAATCCCTCCCAGCATCAGAGTCTTTTCCAATGAGTCAACTCTTCGCATGAGGTGGCCAAAGTACTGGAGTTTCAGCTTTAGCATCATTCCTTCCAAAGAAATCCCAGGGCTGATCTCCTTCAAAATGGACTGGTTGGATCTCCTTGCAGTCCAAGGGACTCTCAAGAGTCTTCTCCAACACCACAGTTCAAAAGCATCAATTCTTCGGCGATCAGCCTTCTTCACAGTCCAACTCTCACATCCATACATGACCACAGGAAAAACCATAGCCTTGACTAAACGGACCTTAGTCGGCAAAGTAATGTCTCTGCTTTTGAAAATGCTATCTAGGTTGGACATAACTTTTCTTCCAAGGAGTAAGCGTCTTTTAATTTCATGGCTGCAGTCACCATCAGCAGTGATTTTGGAGCCTAAAAAAATAAAGTCTGGCACTGTTTCCACTGTTTCCCCATCTATTTCCCATGAAGTGATGGGACCAGATGCCATGATCTTCGTTTTCTGAATGTTGAGCTTTAAGCCAACTTTTTCGCTCTCCTCTTTCACTTTCATCAAGAGGCTTTTTAGCTCCTCTTCACTTTCTGCCATAAGGGTGGTGTCATCTGCATATCTGAGGTTATTGATATTTCTCCCGGCAATCTTGATTCCAGCTTGTGTTTCCTCCAGTCCAGCATTTCTCATGATGTACTCTGCATATAAGTTAAATAAGCAGGGTGACAATATACAGCCTTGACGTACTCCTTTTCCTATTTGGAACCAGTCTGTTGTTCCATGTCCAGTTCTAACTGTTGCTTCCTGACCTGCATACAGATTTCTCAAGAGGCAGGTTAGGTGGTCTGGTATTCCCATCTCTTTCAGAATTTTCCACAGTTTATTGTGATCCACACAGTCAAAGGCTTTGGCATAGTCAATAAAGCAGAAGTAGATGTTTTTCTGGAACTCTCTTGCTTTTTCCATGATCCAGCGGATGTTGGCAATTTGATCTCTGGTTCCTCTGCCTTTTCTAAAGCCAGCTTGAACATCAGGGAGTTCACGGTTCACGTATTGCTGAAGCCTGGCTTGGAGGATTTTGAGCATTACTTTACTAGCATGTGAGATACAAATCACATAGTCTTCCAGTATATTTCATTTTCTTTATGTAAGGACATCACCAATTCAATGGACATGAACTTGGGTAAACTCTTGGAGAAAGTTAGGGACAGGGAGGCCTGGCGTGCTACAGTCCATGAAGTCGCAAACAGTCGGACGTGACTGGGCAAACAACAAGGAAAGTACATACTCATATTGTTAATCATGAGCTTATCAAACTACCAATGTGAACTCCCTGCATACAGAGCTGGGCAGAGATGTGCAGTGCCACAGTATTAGAGAGTACGTCAAAGACAAATAACCTCAAGAACTCTAATAACACAATAATAGTTAAAAAGTAATTTTAAAAACCAGGAAATGAAGTCTTGAACTTTTAATTTGTTATGAATAGTACTTTCTGTGTGTTTATACAATTTAAATTTTAATAATGACTGTGTTTAATAACTGAATGACAAAACTCCTTAGAATTTAACAAATGGTTCTTAGAACCAGCTGAAGCTGGTTACAAGGCAGCTTCAGCACACCACTACTGCATGCTCTGAGTCAGGGCTCTTGAATCTGCCCAGAAACCTAAAATGATCTACAAGGACATTTAATTTTGGGTCTAGCTCTCTGTTGCCAAATGGCTTTTCCCACTTCCCCATCACTCACTGAAAAGAAAAAGGAAAAGGAAATAATGGTGTATAGGTATATCATCTGTGGCAAGTCCTGGGAAGTAAACTGTTATTTTTTAATTTTTAAGATTTCTCAAATAATGTTAAGGTTGAAAGTCAGTTTTCTGGGGATCCTAAGTCTTGGTAGTAACAAACTAATAAAACTATTTAAAAGAAATCATATGACAAACTTAAATTTAATACTAAGATTACTAACACGCTTTTTAAAGTACTTAAGTATTGAAATAAAAGCTAGTGATTATGCTATTAGATGACACAGCAGAATGTAACTTTTAAAAATGCTAATTTTGTGGGGGGACACACAGTTTTCAAGGGCAGAAACCCCTATACTCCCCTTTGCCTGACAAAGTAATAAAGCTATTCTTTTCTACCTAAAAACAAAAAATGCTAACATTTTTTGCAAAAGCAACGTATACCAGAATGCAATGCTGAATAACCAACATTCCTGTGTCCTGAGTTGATAAATATAAGAGCATTGCTAGAATGATAGCATACTAAATAGTGGCTTATAACAAGTATATGAGTAAGTAAGTGAGTAAAGTAGCTCAGTCGTGTCCGACTCTTTGCGACCCCGTGGACTGTAGCCCGCCAGGCTCGTCTGTCCATGTAATTCTCCAGGCAAGAATTATTTTTCTACATTTAGCCACACCTTCACTATCACTCATCTAAATATAATTGGCAGGAAATGGTTTACCAAACATCAAAAATTTTCTGAATCTGTTGGAGAACTGGAGCAGATGTCGCTATTTATTTTTAAGAGGAAACAAACACACACAAACAACACATAATAATACTCCTAAGATTAAAAATTAAGGAGCACTTAAAGATTGGTTCTCTTACATGAGAAAAACTTACATGTGTATAAATTTATTATAGATATTAAACACAAAAGTATAAAATTATGATGGTTTTTAAATGGGTACTTTTAAAATTATAACCAAAACAAATTATAAACAGATGACTACAAAATTATTTTCTTTCAGAATAATTTATGTCACTCCTTTGGCACATGTTTTACTCATATCAAAAGACAGATGCACAATTTTACATATGGAGGATTGTTTTAATGAGCGATACACAGTATCACAAAACCTAGGCTAATAGCCAAATTGGCCTGAAGGCCTTACTAATAAATGTAGCTTTCAAAAACAGCAAAAGAAATGGCTTGGATCCTCATCAAATGGACAGATTTGACTATAATTCACTAACTCCCTAGTGTGGTACTACATTTCGTTTCAGAATAAAGATTACCTTTGGCTATGGCATCCACTCCAAAGTATGAACAGAGCAAACTACTCATCTTTCACTTGGCTTATTACACGTCAGATAGAGCATTTAGTTACATGTGGCTTAAGGAACAGATTATGTTTTATATCACAGAAACTTAGACACTGAAAGGCAAGAATGCATTACTGATCCAGGAATCAATATGGTTAGAGGTGCCGCGGTATAACAAAACCTAATAAGAAAAATAAATAAAATTTACTAAAATTGAAAATGTTAATCCAACCTAAGTTTCAAACAAAAAAGTTAATTTAGCAGTTTATTAAAAGGAAAAGACTTATCTTTGACAAAGGAGGCAAGAATATACAATGGAGTAAAGACAATCTCTTTAACAAGTGGTGCTGGGAAAACTGGTCAACCACTTGTAGAAGAATGAAACTAGATCACTTTCTAACACCACACACAAAAATAAACTCAAAATGGATTAAAGATCTAAATGTAAGACCAGAAACTATAAAACTCCTAGAGGAGAACATAGGCAAAACACTTTNCAAACAAAAAAATAAAATAAAATAAAATAAAAGGAAAAGAAACTTATGATTAAAAAGTTAAATATAGTCACCTTGTTGTCACTGTTCAGCCTCTAAGTCATGTCTCTTTGCAACCCTGCAGACTGCAGCACGCCAGGCTTCCCTGTCCTTCACTGTCTCCCAGAGTTTGCTCAAATTCATGTCACCTTAATTGAGCAATATTGAACATCACTAGTAGTAATGATGTTACACTGATATTACAAACTCCCTGAATGAATGCCCTAAAAAGGGCATTCTTTCTCTAAATGCATAACTTCAATTTACTTATAAGAATGATCACACAAGATCCAAAACAATACTCCAATACTTTGTAGTATTTTGAAAGTACTTAAAGTACCAAAGTCATAAGAGAC
>SJYH01007783.1:5985-16208 GCA_006408735.1 Sylvicapra grimmia | reverse complement strand
AGATGTGTAACAAACCACCCCAAAGCTCACTGGCTGTGTTCCTGTGCGTCTCTTGGGAGAAGAGAAGAGATATACAATCTTTCGCGCCCATGAGATGTGAGCTCTTTGGTCCATCATCTTGTACAGAGTGTAAATCTGAGGAATTGGTGGGAGGACTTCATCCTGTGGGCGAGTCATACCGCTCGGCCCTCAGCCCCGTTCTAAGTGAAGGGTGGATGCGGGAGACTGCATTTCCCACGATGGCCACAATCATCTCCCCGGCAGGCTCCGCTAAGGTGTGACCTGCCGATGCCCCCTCCCTTTGCGCCCGGGCAGAAGCGTGGCCGCTCTGGTGCATGAGAATGTCAGCGACAAGCCCGTGGCTTCTGAGGCTGGACCATAAAAGGCGCTGCAGCCTCTGCCAGGCTCCTGGGAATCACTTTCACACTGAGAGCTCTGCGCCACCCTGTAAGCAACCCAGCCACCAACCACCCAAAAGCCTCCGTGCTGTGAGGAAGCCAGGAGCCATGGGAAGACCACACACAGGTAATCCAGTTGACAAACCCAGCCACGGTTCCAGCCAACAGCTAGCACCGACATCCAGACGTGCAAGTAAAGAAGCCTTCCCTGGAAATGGACCTTCTCTCTCAGCCATTTGCATTTCCCCAGCTGAAGTCCCAGCTACCACAAAGCGAAGCAATCAGTCACCTCCATGCGCTTATTGAACTGCCAACCCAAAGGATTCAGGGGCATAAAAACGTCTGATGTTTTAAGTTGTTTGGGGATGGTCCCTGCACAGCAAGTGAGACCGTTGCTGTTCTTGTTCAGCTGCTGCTAAGTCGTGTTCAATTCTTTGCAACCACATGGACTGTAGCCCACCAGGCTCCTCTGTCCTTGGGATTTCTCAGGCAAGAATACTGGAGTGGGTTGCCATTTCCTTCTCCAGGGGATGATCTCAGAGGTGAAACCTGCATCTCTTGCATTGGCAGACGGGTTCTTTCCTGCGGAGCCACCAGATGGGACAGGAGGTTAGCCAAATCCTCCTGAGACCTTCAGCAACTGGGAACCGAGAGCCTTATTTTTAACTTCACTGCAAAGTGAACCACATCAGAGCACAGCTATGAGAATGCAGCATCTAAATCCCGCCTACTTGCTTGAGATCGAGAGGATTCGTTTGCTCTGGAAATGATGCATGAGCCTGAATCAGTCTCTGCCTGCCTGGGGCTAAGTGTTTGTGTGGCGGGGGCGTCTCTATTTTCCCATGAAAAGGTCATAAGTCCTTGCCAGGTATTTTTTTTTTACTTTATTTTGCTTTACAGTACCGTATTGGTTTTTCCATACATTGACATGAATCCGCCACAGGTGTACATGAGCTCCCAATCCTGAGCCCCCCTCCCACCTCCCTCCCCATATCATCTCTCTGGGTCATCCCNTACTGTATTGGTTTTGCCATACATTGACATGAATCCACCATGGGTGTACATGAGTTCCCAATCCTGAACCCCCCTCCCACCTCCCTCCCCATATCATCTCTCTGGGTCATCCCCGTGCACCAGCCCCAAGCATCCTGTATCCTGTATCGAACATAGACTGGCGATTTGTTTCTTACCTAATAGTATACATGTTTCAATGCCATTCTCCCACATCATCCCACCCTCTCCCTCTCCCACAGAGTACAGAGTGAAGTAACCCAGAAAGAAAAACACCAATACAACATACGAACACATATATATGGAATTTAGAAAGATGGTAATGATAACCCTCTATGCGAGACAGCAAAAGAGACACAGATGTATAGAACGGACTTGCCAGGTATTTTTGAGCACAGAACTGAGGGAGCGGACAGACAGCCACGCCCACTGCGTCTCTGAGGAACTGACCCAGCCAGGCCTCAGAGTGAGCCTGATTCTGTTGCTTCAGCTTTATTTTGTGTTTTCTGAAAGGATGCTTTGCTCAGCTGCTTTTATAATATTCTTTTTTAACTGGGACAACTAGAGAAAGAAACACACATGGGGGGAGGCAGGAACCGTTGAAAACACCCGCCGTGTTGAATAATTAACTATTCCCCCAAACACAGTTCAGCCGACAGAAGCTGGCCCGAACTCAGATCCCCAGGGCCTTCTGTGCTCGCGTGTGGACTGCTCCGTCTCAGCCCCTAAAGCAGCATCCTTCCAGCCTCCTTCTCTGATGGTAATGGAGAAACAATACCCACAAGCCTTCCTGTTACATCTCCCACTTTCAGAGGAGTTGCTCAGAATATCACCCCAGTCAATTCAGAAGACTTTCTTTAAAGTGATCGTACTTCCGACCTGAGTAATTCACATAACTATAAAAGCCCAGCTCCCCAGAAAAGATGATTACACGCTAAAAAGACATTTGATTGTAAAATTCTGAGCAACTCAGAATTGGCTTATGGAAGGGAGCCAATGAATCCTTTGAGGAAAAATGTCTTTTCATCTTTTCCAGAAATTGTTTGTTCTCACTTTGGAAGGGAGAGAGAAGTGTCTCACCTTCACAGTTTGAGGGACTTCACCTTGGAGCAAGAATTCCAGCTGTCAGAATCCCAAGACAGGAGCGCTAATCCACAGCCTCTCCATGGGAGACAGAAGCATTCCCAGACAAGATAGAGCACCAGCTCTGTGAAGCCTGGCGACAACCACTGCTGCCTCTTTCTGGAATAAAAGGCCATTTTAAGAGTTTTAGAAGTCCTCCTATTTGTAAAAATCAAACCCAGGTCACTTCTCAGAAAGGGAAGCTGCCAGCAGCCTACAGTTTTGCTTTCCATGCCGTTCCAGTCTCACAGAAAGATGTTCTGCTGGGGGAATTATTACAGAAGGAACCATAGTTCTAGGAAACTCGGCCTCTGAGAGATGGTGACTCTAGGTGGCCGCTCGTCTCCAAAGATACTCCCAGCAATCCCTGCCCCGCTGCCCGCACCCACCACTCCCTCAGCAAAGGCGGAGCTTACAGCATCGCCCCACGACTCTTCACCCCACGACTCTTCACCGGGTTTTCTCTTGCTTTGACCAAGTGAATGATGAGGAAGTGGGTTCTTCGACATCTCAGACCTCTGCCTCCTTCAAGGCCCTTGAAAGTCAGTGAAACATGCTTTCTTTTTTAAGGTTTATTGAACATTTATCACGCGTCAGACACTGAGGATACAATAATAAATTATGAGTACTGCCTTACAAGAGCCCACATTCTAGAAGATTCATATAAAACCTCTGAGCTTGGCCCCAGAGAATGCTTTGAAAAAAATTGATAATACTATGGTCTACCAGATGCTGATGGTCTACGAGGCATAAGTCTTGCCTTCAGTGTGGTTTTTAATAATCCGCTTATTTGCAGCCGCACTGGGCCCTGCTGCTGTGGGGGGCTTGCTCCGGCTGCAGAGAGCAGGGGCTGCCGGCCGTGTGCACAGGCTTCTCACTGCAGCACTCTCCCTTGAGGCAAAGCACAGGCTCTCGGCTCAGCGGCTTCAGGAGTTGTGGGCTTAGCTGCTCTGAAGCATGGGGAATCTTCCCAGACCAGGAAGCAAGCCTGTGTCCCCCTGCACTGGCAAGTGGAGTCCCATCCACTGCACCACCTGGGAAGTCCTCAGTGTGATTTTTAACCTCCTGTAAGATCTGGGACTAACACATAAAAATACATCAAGAATACTATACAAATGCTGCCCAAGAAATATAAAAACTGGAAAATGCGGTGTGGAGTAGTCCTCCAACGCATGGCAGAGGTGAGAATGAGTCAGGCTTCGGTGAGACTAGCAAGTTTTGCAGAGGCAATGTGATGGGGGCCGCGGATGGGAAAAAATCTTAAGCAGAGTTGTTGTAACAAGAGCAGTATTGTGGATAGAACTTTCTGCCACGGTGGAAATGTTCTTCGTCCGTGCTAACCACCGCACTAGCCCCTGGCCACATGTTGCCGTGGCACTCTTGACATGTGCTCAGTGTAACTGAGAATGAAATTTCAATTTATCTAATTTTAATCAATTTAAAGAATTTAAATTTTGAGGCCAATGGTTACCATGTTGTATGGCATATGCCCAAAGAACTTGGGGAAGATCAATCATGATTTTTTTTTCTATTACTCTCAGTGACATCATCCAAGCTCAGTTAAGTATTAAGACTACTTTACCCAGGATACCCACCCCAAAGTATAAAACAAAACAGTGTCAAAATGCAGTCTCCCCCTGTGATGTAATTCCAGGGCAACTTCATGAGCCGTCAAAGTTTTACTCCTTTCTGCACATCCTTACTTTGGGTTTATCCGGACCAGTGGTTTCTTCCTTTCAATGGATTGTTTTCTATAAAATCCACAGAAAAATGGAATATTTTAGGCCAGCAATGAAGAAGAAATGATGGAAGGTGCTTTCACCAGAAAGCTTTTGGCGTGCATCAGGTTCCTTGGTTTCAGGTAACAGAGAAAAGGGAGCAGGGCGAAAAACATTTGAAGCCAACTTGCTGGAACGAGAGACCAGACAAAGGATTTGGAGCTCAGGGTAACAGACAGGCCGCTGGCAAAGCAAAGTGGAAAAAATTATGCAATTATCCTGGTGAAGTCACGGCGCTCAGTCGTGTCCGACTCTTTCAGCCCCAGGGACTGCAGCCTATCAGGCTCCCCCATCCGTGGGATTTTCCAGGCAAGAGTGCTGGAGTGGGTTGCCATTTCCTTCTCCAGGGGATCTTCCCGACCCAGGAATCGAACCCAGGACTCCTGCATTGCAGGCAGATATTTTAACATCTGAGCCACCAGGGAAGCCCCCCAATTATCCTGGTAGTTCAAGGCAAAATGACATCTCTCACCTGGAAACAGCAAGACAATTCCAACGAAAGGACTTTTTTTTTTTTTGGTTGTTGTGTTCTGTTGAGTTAAGCTGATAATTGCCAGGGTTGATTTTCTCAATGTACCCTTCAGCATAGCTATAGATGAGAAAGAGCAGACAGACCTCTTAGGATCCGGAGCCTGCCTGTGATGGAGACAATGGAATCCCTCTCTCGGGGAGCTAAATCAAGGTCAGAGAGGAAGACAGAAAGGAATGCAGCAGACACGAAACCAGAAGCCCTGGGAATATGTTTGCTTTTTTTCCAAGACGTTTTCAGTGATGCTTCATACCCAGGTGTGCACCCTGGGCTTAAGGAAGAGAGAGTGGGGAGGGAGGAAGCTGGGATTTTGGGAGAAGCAGCCGCTCGGTGCGCAGGATGGGGTAAGCTGGAGGCAGCAGGCCCCCGCAGGCTGGTCCTATTCTCTCACAGCAGCGGGAAGAGAAAGTCTGATTAGACGATGGTGAGCGCGCACAGGGACGCCCTGATGCAGGGTGGGGTCCCTGGGGGGAAGTGTATTCGTGAGACTAGTTAGTGAGGTGCAGAAATAAGCCACACAGCAAGGAAAACGCTCCAGAATGTTGAGATGTGTTGCCTAGGACCCTAAATGTCGCCTCTCTGCAGAGGCACAGTGAATCTGGAAAATCAGGGTAGGCATTCTAGCATATTCCACTAGGAGAAACGCTCCAGGCGAGTTAGCCCCAGTAGGACAGGCAGCTGGGGCTGGCACTGCCCTCGAGCAGGTTAAAAGGTGGAAAGCGTGGAGCAAGGCGCTCTAAGCGCGTGTTAGCCACAAAAGAATCCCCCACGCTGTTCAGCACATTGTGCGGGAGCAGTCAGATTTCCAGAAATAAACGCACCCAAATCCCCTTTGTGTATTTTCCAGAGCTGAATCTGAGCTTCCCAGGGGCTTGGCCTTTTTTTTTTTTTTTCCACTCTTCTTTTCATAGATGATTGAATTTCCTGGTGCTGCTTTCAGATCAGATGTTATTTTGAGCACAACTCAAAGAAAGCCATCCATACACATTGAGAAGCAGTAGGTGGCAGAAAAGTTCAGCCTCATTCCTGATTAAGCAAAGAAACACCTCAGGGGGTGGAGGAGAGGGGGAACGCTAAAGGCCGAGCTCACTGAAAATTACAGGCATTTGATGACACGGGATGATGCCGGCCGATGCTCAACGTCCGCTGGGTTTTAAAGATACATTCATAGTTTTTAACGTTCCAGAGCCGTTGTTCACATGGGCGACCATCACCAGCAGTCCATTTAATCACTATACCTTGAAATTTAAACGATTAACAATAGAAACTGTAAAAAGTCACAGTGGAAACACAGCATTTGATGTAATAAGCGNGAGCTCACTGAAAATTACAGGCATTTGATGACACGGGATGATGCCGGCCGATGCTCAACGTCCGCTGGGTTTTAAAGATACATTTATAGTTTTTAACGTTCCAGAGCCGTTGTTCACATGGGCGACCATCACCAGCAGTCCATTTAATCACTATACCTTGAAATTTAAACGATTAACAATAGAAACTGTAAAAAGTCACAGTGGAAACACAGCATTTGATGTAATAAGCGTGCTTGTGGTTAAAACCTGGGTTAATCTTCTCCCAGGAGCACAGCACGTCTCCAGCCCTAGTTCATAAACCAGCCCCAAACTGCTCCCCACCAGGCTCCTCACGTCCTCCCTCTCACCTCCTCCAGGAGATATTTGTCGAGCCTGAGACCCTCTGCAAAACCATCTGCCTAATCGTCTCATTTAATTTTCATAATTACACTATGAGGGAAAAGTCAGGCTCAGGCAGATATAACCCGCAGGTAGGTCTGATCCGACTAGATCAGATCTGTCTGACTAGAAAGTTAACAGCCCAAAGTTTTCTGCTTGACCACAAGGAGAGAGCCTCATTTATTTTAAATTCAAATGTTTGCAGATTTGAATGTAAGAAGCTTAAGCAGGAAAAACCTGGCATCAAACACTCCGGGTCATCAGTATCTTATAGTTGGCTCCAAGGGGTACTGGAAAAACAATGTAATTTTAATTTTCTCACCAGGGACTACATAACAAAATGTGTTGGTGTGTTGAGCCTGCTGAAGTGGAGTTGAAATTACTTTTGTCTCTTTCCCTTCCTTGAGAGTTTAATTCATCAGCAGCCACCAGGGACAGCGCCCACACAGCATCACTTCTCAGCCGGGCTGCTCCCTCCAAGCTCCCGAGCCGAATCCCAGGCAAAGATCCAGTGCTCAAGGGCAAAATAACAAAAGCAGCAACAAAAGGGAAAAAACCACAGCAGCCAACCCACACATCCATTCCTAAGGGCCAAAATCAAATGAGGCGAGTAACAGAGAATGAGCTTCATATATTGAGATCTAGTTTTTAAAATATATATATATATATTCACCGACTTTTATACTCCAATGAAAACATTTGAGGCCTCACTGAAGATGTCTTAGAACAACTGGAAAAGTATTTAGGCCCAAAATACGTACCTACTTTGTTGTCATAACCTGCCTTAGCTTCCAAAGAAGCCTGTGGAAATTAAATTTAATAGAAACGTAAGCCCCACTTTTCTCCTTGACATTCCTTGGTAGCAGGGTGGTAGAATCAAGATTAAAGAAGACAATTGTCTTGTTCTGAACCACCCTTTAGAGATGAAATATGACATCAAAATACTGTTATCCAAGGGATGGGGAGAAGTTTGGGAAAAATTTTTATCTTTATCATCTTTACTGATCTCTGTTTTCTATTTTTAAATGACTGTCATATATGAATATAGTTTATAGGTTGTTTTATAAAAAAGAAAAGTTAAAGCCTGCATGTAAAAAAATAAACAAAAAGAAATCTGATATGCTCCTATAACTTCAGCAACAGCTAGGAGACAAAAGCGTTAAGGCTTCATAGGGTTCATATTATTCTCAAGCTCCTTTATCTTTAGGAATTAAAAGTTCAGGCATCAGTAAAATGTGGTGGAAATCCCCCTAGAGCAGAAAGCAAACTAGATTCTAAACTCCAACAAGTCCATCCAGTGATGGGATGACCTTGGGCAGATCATTTAACTTCTCTAACTCTTGATTCACATTTATAAAAGGAAAATAAACTGAACACACTCTAAAGACGTCTTACAGTTCTAACTGGGCTCAAAATCCAANGAGCAGAAAGCAAACTAGATTCTAAACTCCAACAAGTCCATCCAGTGATGGGATGACCTTGGGCAGATCATTTAACTTCTCCAACTCTTGATTCACATTTATAAAAGGAAAATAAACTGAACACACTCTAAAGACGTCTTACAGTTCTAACTGGGCTCAAAATCCAATCCAATAAGCTAGATTTAAGCTGTAATGGATGTTGCTTTTGGAGGTAATTAGATATCTTTGGAGGATTGCAAGATGGTAAATGGATGCCTGTTTCTCTCCAGGGATATTATTCCTCCATCTGTCAATTCCCCTGAGCCAAGACAATAATCATTAGTCCTTTCCTGAATTGGTTCTTGTCTCTTTTATTGCACATATAATTTGAAAATGATGTACACTCTCCTATTCCTTGTTGGTATCAAGGCACACATTATTCTCTGTCCTCTCACCATCTCTACAGTCAAAAGGACATCACCCTCAACCTGCTTGAAAACACCACAGAATCTCAAAAAAAAACTCAGAAACACAGTGGTTAGATGGAATGTCCCAATAATGGCAAATACCTGGTGGATGGCATTTCTATATGGGCTGCCCAGGAAAGGCTTCTCTGAAGAAGAGAGATTTGAATTAAGATGTGCTGGATATGGAATTAGGCATGAGAAAAGCAAGGAAAGAATTTCCAGGAGAAAGAAACAGCATGCACAAAGGTCCTTAGATGNATGATGTACACTCTCCTATTCCTTGTTGGTATCAAGGCACACATTATTCTCTGTCCTCTCACCATCTCTACAGTCAAAAGGACATCACCCTTAACCTGCTTGAAAACACCACAGAATCTCAAAAAAAACTCAGAAACACAGTGGTTAGATGGAATGTCCCCATAATGGCAAATACCTGGTGGATGGCATTTCTATATGGGCTGCCCAGGAAAGGCTTCTCTGAAGAAGAGAGATTTGAATTAAGATGTGTTGGATATGGAATTAGGCATGAGAAAAGCAAGGAAAGAATTTCCAGGAGAAAGAAACAGCATGCACAAAGGTCCTTAGATAAGAAAGAGATGAGAGGCTGCTATAGCCCAGGACTCGGAGAAAACCAGTAGAGAAGGGCACAGGACAGACTTGGAGAGTCAGCGAGGCTGGTTCCCCCAACGCGCCGCAGGCTGTGCTAAGGTGTGCTGCACAGCAGAGGGGCATAGCGTTTCCTACTTGGAGTTTTTGGAAGAAAAAGTCTTCTGGCGGCTGTATGGGAAATAGATGTTGAGAGGGTGGGGTGGCGAGAGCAAATGCGGGGAAAACTGTGGAAGAGTGCAGGGGAGGGTTGATGAACCATAACGGCAGCAATGCAGATGGGCAAAGTGGAGGAGCGTGAGATCCACGCTGGAAAGAAACAACAGAACTTGTCAGCGGATAAGATAAGGTGGGAGGCAGGGGTGGTTGAGAGAAGCAAGAGTGACCCCTCAGGCTCTAACTCAAGTAACAAAGACATAGGAAAGTTTAATGTGATGGGAAATGCTAGGAGAAAATCAGGCTCATTTTGTGAAAGCAAGACTATTTGTGTACAGATAATATTTAAACGGGTGGAAAGAGAGCGGTTCACCTAGACAGAGAATATGGACAGAAGGCAGTGGAGGACTTGGGACCAATACCCAGGGATTGTAATGTGTGCAGCAGAGTGAAGAGGAAGAAAGAGGCAGCAGAAGACCAAGAGGATGCTGCGCCAGGAGCAGAGAATTCTCGAGAGGGAGAAAGTAATGGACCGACCCTAACACTCCTCAGAAGTCTGATGAAGTGAGACCTGAAAGGTAACCCTGCAGGCGGCAACACGGAAAGCACCTGCTGCAGTCACCGACGCGGTCTCAGTTCTTAGGTGCGTCTCTAACGGCATGTTAGGAAGTCAGTTCCGTTGTAGAGAGGAATGAATGGAAGGAGAGAAAGCAAAGGGGGAACACAAATACGCTTCTCTCATGCCTTCCAGTTTCGACCAGGAACTGTGAGAAACAACACTAGAGCCAAAGGCCAGGCAAGAGCTTGCAGGGAACCCCCTCCCGACGCGGGGTTAGCCCAGCCCTGCCTTCCGAGGCGCTCCACGCACAGGTGAGCAACGCTCCGGTCAGCTTTGTTTCCTTTCTACACAAGCGACGCTGTACACACAGCTCTGAGCCCTCCTTCTTTCACTTAAAATCCTCTTAGGGAGATGCATATAATGGAAAATATTTCGAAGCACATTTTAGGCCCTGGGTTCTCGTTCATGAAACCAGTCTCTCCAGTGTGAGGTTATCATCTGTCAGG
>SJYH01007782.1:37968-52791 GCA_006408735.1 Sylvicapra grimmia | reverse complement strand
TGAGTCTGAGTGATCTCTGGGGATTGGTTATGGACAGGGAGGCCTGGTGTGCTGCGATTCATGGGGTCACAAAGAGTTGGACACGACTGAGTGACTGAACTGAACTGAACTGAACTGATGGTTGATTCATGTTGAGGTTTGACAGAAAACAGCAAAATTCTGTAAAGCAACTATCCTTCAATTAAATAAATAAATAAATAAATAAATAAATAAAAATAGCTGGCACTTGTGTGGGAAAGATGGTATAATAGGCTATCCCTGTAGAGATTCAGGCCTTCATCTTCCACGTTTCCTACAACATGTGCAAAAACAACAGCATCTTTCAGTAGATGCACTTGGTGTTGGGGGGGGGGTGGTGGTGACAGGCACACAATGCCTGCTAGAAGTCCATCTTTTGGTGGCACCCCTTCAAGGGCAGTTGGGCTACCAGGGACAATGTTTGCCACTTTGGGAGTTAGCCATGAAGGCCATTTGGGCCCAAACCCTTACCACCCTTCTCTTCAAGCTGTGAATGTACTCCCTGGATCAAATCTCCACTCCACTTTATTGAAAAATCAGTCAGTTGCCTCTTGTCATTTTGTCCTTTGGCCACTTTGCCTCAACTCCTACAACCACAACCCTGCCCCTTCTGTAGGCAACATAACTCCACCCAGCCAATAACCCACTCCTTTATCATTACTTCTGTTATTACCTAGAGTGGATCTATGACAATGAAATGTTTTTCTTATGGAAGGCTAGGGGAGGGAATCAGGGACTTACATTCCCACACAAGGGTTAAGAGAATTAGCCTTGCGGCTGTTTTGCCAGGTTCCCAGTCTCAGGGCACAGGTTTAGATTGCTTTATATCATGGTGGACAAACTGACAGTGAGTTGAGATTACAACCCCTTAATCCTACCCAGCACTAGTTATGCTGAAGATGTTGGAGACACCCAACTTCAACCCAGGGGGCCCAAGAGATCAACCTGTCTCGACCTGCCTAGAGATCTGGTCCCCAGGAGGTTGTCACTGGGGATCTGCCCATCCAGGGGTCCCAGGAGGTTGACCCTCAGAGGCCGATATGCCTTGACCTGCCCGGGGATTCGAGCTTCAGGAGGTTGACATGCCTCAACCTGCCTGGGGATCTGCACCCTGACCTGGGGATGCCTGGCTCCCAGGTTGCAACAGTACTGGGTAGGATAAGCTTCAGAAAGACTCACCCCTAAGGAAGTCCACCCATGGAAATAGTAGGAAGCATATTAGTTGTGGTACTGTGCCCAGTCTCAGCAACAACTCAGGAACGCAACAAGAACCTGATTGCCTTTCTGGAAAGGCTAAAAGAGCCCTCCAAAAGTTTACCAATCTGGACTGACACTCTTACAAGCGACAGGTGATTTTAAATGACAAATTCCTGTCCTGATATGCATCAGATATAAGGATAAAGTTTCAACAGCTACAGCAGGAGAACCCTGCTGCCACTTTAGACAAGATGGTCCAGATGGCCACCAATACCTTTTATAACAGAATATAAGAGGGAGGCCAAGGCCCAGGAAAGGGAGAGAAAGAGAGACTAGGCATGACCAGATGTTGGCTACCCTCCAGGGAAGTGCTATGGCAAACCCCAAATCTTTGAAGGACAAGGCACGATATGAATACCTAATCTGTAGACAGGTGGGACATTGGGCCAAAGATTGTCCAAATCATGATAAGCTTCCTAAAATAACTTGCTACAAATGCTGTCAATTGGGACACTGGGCAGTACAGTCTCAAGGTCAAGTGCCAAGCCTTCCCTCACGATGGTTCAACAGGACTGAAGTGGCCTGCTCAAGCTAGCCTGCCTGTCACAGATAACCATCACAGGGCTGGAGACAAGGGTACAACTGGATGTGGCAGGTACATCCAAGAATTCTTTTGGTTGACACACGGGCTACCCATTCTATCCTGACTTCCTACTCAAGAGCCTTCTTCCCCTAAACCTATACCATTTTGGGTGCTACAGGAAAACAATTACAAAAATATTCACCTGAGCACTTCTTTGTTACTGGGATGGACAAATATTTTCCTACCAGTTTCTGGTGGTCCCTGAGTGTCCTACTCCCTTATTAGTGAAGTGAAGTTGTGCAGTCGTGTCCGACTCTTTGCGACCCCATGGACTGTAGTCTACCAGGCTTCTCCGTCCACGGGATTCTCCAGGCAAGAATACTGGAGTGGGTTACCATTTCCTTCTCCAGGGGATCTTCCTGACCCAGGGATCGAACCCGGGTCTCCCGCATTGGAGGCAGACACTTTAACCTCTGAGCCACCATGGAAGCCTTATTGGGAAGAGATATACTCACTAAGCTGGGAACCACCCTTGTGATGAGAAGATTTTCAGCCCCTAGAGCCCTACAACTTCTGATTACTACTGAGGAACCCATTACTCCCTCTCCAATAGGAAGGGACCAAAAACAATGGGAGGCTCCAAGAGAAAAACAACAAATAACCTGAACATTACTACATCAGCGGTTCAGAGATAGTCCCCACCTGTTTGCACAGGCTCTTAGCTGTGATTTCCTAGATCTGGACCTGGGACCAAATGGGAAAATATTACAATATGTAGATGATCTACTAATCTGTAGATGAGGGAAATGCCTAGTAAAATGTGATTCAAATTCTAAAGTTTTTGGCAAAGAAGGGATATAAAGTCTCTTGCGCTAAGGCATAGATGGTCCAGACAAGGGTTACTTACTTGGGAGTTCAGATTATGCATGGGTCCAGGAGGCTGTCTACCCACCGAGAACAAAGAATCCTGCAGTTGCCTCACCCCACAACTCTAAAACAATTGTGAGCTAACCGGATATTGTAGAATTTGGATACCCAACTATGGTCTATTGCCCAGCCCTTATAGGGCAGCTTAAAGGAACTGGATGATTCAATCCCATTGACAAGGGAACTCCTCAAAAGGAGGCAGAGGCTACTTTAGTGTACAAGCCTTAACTCAAGCACCCACCTTGAGGTTGCCAGACCCAGAAAAAGCATTCCAACTATATATCCATGAAAAGGATGGAATAGGCTTGGAAGTGTTAAGTCAAAGGTTGGGACCTGAGCCCCAGCCAGTAGCTTACTTATCCAAGAGGTTCAACCCAACCACTGAGGCTGGCCTCCATGCCTTTGAAATCTTGCAGCTACTGCAGTCCTGATAGAAGATGCTTTAAAACTCTCTCTTGGGGGAAAACTAACTATTTTTACCAGCCACCAAGTGAAACAACTCTTGAATGGGAAAGGCCATTTATGGAAGTCCGATCAAAGGATCCTCAGATATCAAGTAGTGCTGATGAAAATCCAGGCCTGATTATATCCCCTTGTGAGGCTCTTAACCCAACTACCCTCCTGCCTACCCCTGAGGGCTCTCTCACCTTTCACTGTTGCCTAGAAACTTTGGACCATTGGACAAAACCCTGAAAGGGATTGACTGAAGATCCTCTGACTAATCCTGAGGAAGTCTGATACATTGATAGAAGCAGCTTTGTCTTAGATGGAAAAAGAAGAGCCGGATATGCAGTAGTCTCCAATTTCAAGACTATACAGGCTAACTGTTGCCACAAGGTACTTCAGCCCAATTGGTTGATCTCATAGCTCTGACCCGAGCTTTAAAGCTGGGAAAAGGAAAAAGAGTAGCCATTTACACTGACTTCAAGTATGCCTTTCTGGTGCTACATGCACATGCTGCTATTTGGAAAGGAAGAGGCCACTTGACCACCAGAGGGTCCTCAATCAAGCATGGTGATCAAATCCTTATGCTCTCGGAGGCAGTCCATCTGCCTGCTGAGGTTTCAATCTCCCACTGTAAAGGACACCAAAAAGGGAGCGCAGAAGTGGCACAAGGGAATCGAGCAGCCGATTCAGTTCAGTTCAGTTCAGTCGCTCAGTCGTGTCCGACTCTTTGCGACCCCGTGGACTGTAACCTACTAGGCTTCTCCGTCCGTGGGATTCTCCAGGCAAGAATACTGGAGTGGATTGCCATTTCCTTCTCCAGGGAATCTTCCCGACCCAGGGATCGAACCNCTCTCTCCCCATTTCTCTTGCCTAGAAACTTTGGACCACTGGACAAAACCCTGAGGGACTGTCAGAAGATCCTCTGACCAATCCTGAGGAAATCTGGTACACTGATGGAAGCAGATTTGTCTTGGATGGAAAAAGAAAAACTATATATGCAGTAGTCTCCAATTTCAAGACCATAGAGGCTAAATCTTTGCCACCAGGTACATCAGCCCAGTTGGCTGAGCTCCTAGCCCTGACTTGAGCTTTAGAGCTGAGAAAAGGAAAAAGAGTACCCATTTACACTGACTCCAAATATGCCTTTCTGGTGCTATATGCACATGCTTCTGTTTGGAAAGAAAGAGGCCACTTGACCACTTGAGGTTCCCTAATCAAGTATGGTGATCAAATCCTTAGACTCTTGGAGGTAGTTCATCTGCCCGCTGAGGTATCAGTCTCCCATTGTAAAGGACACGAAAAAGGGAGCACGGAAGTGGCACAAGGGAACCAATCAGCTGACCAGGCAGCTAAGAGAGCAGCATTACAGAACAATGACCTAATAGAGGTTGCCACCTTAGTTCCACAGACTAATTTTCCAGAAACTCCTTCATATACTGAAGGTGAAACTCTTGAAGCTAAGAGTGAGGGTTTTTAAGAAGATCATGTGGGGTGGTTCCAAGAGGAGGGACTCCTTTTTCTGCCTGGTACCCTCCAGTTGAAGTTGGTTAACTCCTTACATGCACCACTCATTTAGGGGAGAAGGCCCTCCAAAGATTACTAGAAAGGTCTTTCATTGGAACAGGCCTCCAAATGACTATAAGGCAAGTGGTCTTCTCTTGTCCCACTTGCCAATTAAACAACCCCCGAGGAGCTTGAAGACCCCAGCTGGCCCAGCCCATCCAATGTGGGACCTACCCAGGAGAGGACTGGCAGATGGACTTCACCCAGAGGCCAATTTCTCAAGGATATTAATACCTACTAGTCATGATAGTTACATTCACAGGATGGATTGAAGTCTTTCCCACCTGGACTGAGAAGGCTAAAGAGGTGCAAAAAAACCTGCTCCATGAAATCATTCTGAGATTTGGTCTGCCCAGGTCATTACAAAGTGACAATGGGACATCATTTACTTCTAACGTCACCCAAGGGGTCTCTAAAGCATTGGACATTCCTTATTATCTCCAATGTGCCTGGAGGCCTCAGTCTTCAGGAAAACTAGGAAGAGCCAACCAATTCTTAAAATCAGTGATTAAAAAGATAACCCAGGAGACCTCCCTTGGATGGAAGGAGGCTTTTCCAACAGCTCCCCTCTGCACCTGTATTGCCCCTAAGGAATGGGTTGGTCTTAGTCCTTATGAGATTGTTTATGTCAGTGACCTCTTCCTAGATCCAGAAGCTCAGACCCTCTGGTCTTACACCATGACCATTGGGCAATTCCAATAGGACATATGCTTATGGGGTGTCAACCAGGACCCAAAAGATTCTAAAGGACCACCACTATATGCTCCAGGGACTCAAGTTCTAATTAAAGTCTGGAAAGATGTGTCCCCAAAGGGTCAACTTCAGCCCATATGGAAGGGCCCTTACCCTGTAATACTTTTTACCCCCCCACAGCAGTCAAGGTACCAGAACACAACTCCTGGATACACTACACACATATTAAGCCATGGAAGAAAGCAGAAGAGGATGCTCAATACACCTGTGAGCCCTGAGAGTTCTCAGAGAACTATTCAAAACTATGAATGAGTGTCATTCTAAAGAACACCCCCAAAGTAAGGTTCTGGGGATGAATCTCAGGATAGCTATAAAGAGCCATCACAGCTTGGCAGGGGTGGTACTCCAAAATAGACAGGAGATAGAGCTCCTGATCCCTGAACAAGTACGGACTTGAGCCATCTTGAATGAGATGTGTTGTTTCTGGGTAAATACCTCTAGCCAAGTTAAAGAAAGTCTCACAGTCCTCAAGAAAAACATTCAGATCCTTTGGGATCTCAAAGAATGAGCTGGAGAGTTCTTGGGGTAGCTATAATCTCTCTTTGGGGGGTCCTTCTCCTGGTGAAGGGGAATTTGGAGTTGGCTAATGCCCCTACTAATCCCTGTTATTATCATATTTATGCTACTTATGATTGCCCCATGTATTATCAATTGTCTACCCTGATTTGTCTCTGCCCAGGTCAACAAGCTACAACATGTAGTGCTGGTTCTATGAGGATATATAAAACCACACCCAACCATGGAAAACATCACTCATCCTTAGAGGGACTCTGCTATAAGGACTCTGAGGCTTGAGACTAGCAAGAAGGGGAGGCACAATGCCCTTCCCAGGCCCCAAACAGCAGGAAGTAGCCAGAGATACCTCGACGGCCCTATTCCCAAAGATTTGGGCCTCCCATCTCTTGAGAGGGGAATGTTAGGTAGTTAGAATAGGAAAAAGGATTCCAAAATGTTGGTGGTTAAAAGATAAAGAAAGGGAAAATCCCATGAAAATGGAACAAAATAAAGTCCATGGACAAGAGTGAGAAATTCAGGTGAAACAAACACGTCCCCTTCTTAGCTAGCCCAGTTTGCATAGGGCAGGCTCAGGAGGGAGGAGACAAAATATATCAAAAGATAAAGCCAAGACAGATTGAGGCTCTCTCCCTTTGGAGTCAGCCTGCCCTCACACTTCGAGGCTATACTATCCTTTGCTTGCTGATAAAACTGAGCTAAAACTGAGCTGTAACACTGGTCCACCGTTTCAAATCTTTGCTGCGGTGAGACAGAACTGAGGAAATTACACACTCCCTCAACACTTTGGACTGAAATATATCTTTTCCCCTGGGGTCCGATCCCCAGCCTCGGTAAGGGGAACCCATGCCCAAGTTTGTTCTTCTTTGTGTATTCTCTCTCAACCGTGTTGCATCATGTAAAGTTTTACTATATTTTACCTTTTATCATGGCTTTTACTCTGTGTTAATCTTCCTTTGTTTAACCCACTTTATGGTTTCTATCTCCTAATTGAACCCATGGTGCTACACATAAAATCTCAATTGTTCACACGGGTATAAAATAGTGACTACTAAGTAGTGTGAGGTGGAAATTTCTGTGAAATGAAATGTTTCCTGCTCTACCAGTAAACAATCATGTCACAGCCCCATCTGGGATTTTAGCCTTCCAAATGCAGATTCCTGAGCCCAGGCAAACCAGTACCAGCTATTTGGCAAGCAGTCAGCTGCTTCTTCCCTGGTAACTGCTAAAAAGCACTTTATGTGAGAAGAGCAAGAGGCAGTCATCTGCCACATCCACCACCCCTTACAGTAAATGAGGAATTAGGATGTGAGCAATCAGAAAGCAGAATTTGGCCCCAGATAGCTGAGATTCATATGAAAGAAATAATTTCAGTAAGCCCAGATGCTTGCATAGAAAATGCCACACATAGAAAAGTGCAAAATCTCTTCATGTGAGAGAGAAAGAGAAAGAGAAAGAGAGAAAGAGAAAGAGAAAGAGAAAGAGAAAGAATGAATCTGGTTTTCCGTCAGTTCAGTTCAGTTCAGTCACTCAGTTGTGTCTGACTCTGCGACCCCATGAATCACAGCACGCCAGGCCTCCCTGTCCATCACCAACTCACAAAGTTCACTCAGACTCACGTCCATTGAGTCAGTGATGCCATCCAGCCATCTTATTTTCTGTCGTCCCTGGTTTTCTTTAATTAACAGTAATCTTTTAATATTCAGATTACCTGCCCCTTGCTGCAAACTTGTATATAGCCTGGCTCCTACCCCCCCACTTTGGAGACAGCTCTCCTGGGCTTGGAGTCTTTATGATTCCCACCTAATAAACCCAACTCTCAACTTTTATATTGAGTGTATTTTTTTCAGTTGACAGTAGCATCCTGATTGAAATGGGAGATGCTTTTGTGAAAACCTGCAAAGTATCCTGAGGGCCATGCTTATTTTGGGCCAGGAGATGTTTCAAGTTGAGATGATGCTAGAGGTGATTTGGAGATGGGTGCTCCCTGGGACCATCCTGTGGGGTTGATGCTTCCCTGGGTGTGACCTGAAGAGAAGTTAATAGAGTTTCAAAGGCAATTCTTGGGATTATGTGGCAAATGTGTGAACCAAAACATAAGACAGTTATTCATTCAATGTTTTTTTTTTTTTTTTCCCATTCAATAAATTTTATTACAGGGACTTTTCTGGTAGACCAGTGGTTAAGATTCTACCTTACAATGTGAGGGACACAAGTTTGATCCCTGGTCAGGGAACTAACATCCCACGTGCTGTGGAGCAAGTAAGCCCATACACTACATGTACTGAGCCTATGAACTACTGAACCCATGAGCCACAACTAGAGAGTCTGTGCACTGCAACAAAAGATCCCACATGATACAACTAAGATCCTGTGTCACAAGTAAGACCTGATGCAGCTAAATAAATAAATAAATACAATAAGTTTTTATGTAGTGCCTAGTATGTACTGGGTACTATCCTAGGTAGTAAAGATAAGGGAGTGTAAAAACAATACAAAACAAAAATCCTTGCATTTGATTTTATTCAGATATTCCCTTCACATTATCTTTTGCCCACCTAACATTTCAAGCTACATCTCAATTTGCACTGCTTATTCTTATAATCAGTAGAATAAATCACTTCACATAGTGATTATAGAAATGCTAGAAGTGTATATGNTGAACTACTGAACCCATGCGCCACGACTAGAGAGTCTGTGCACTGCAACAAAAGATCCCACATGATACAACTAAGATCCTGTGTCACAAGTAAGACCTGATGCAGCTAAATAAATAAATAAATAAAATAAGTTTTTATGTAGTGTCTAGTATGTACTGGGTACTATCCTAGGTAGTAAAGATAAGGGAGTGTAAAAACAATACAAAACAAAAATCCTTGCATTTGATTTTATTCAGATATTCCCTTCACATTATCTTTTGCCCACCTAACACTTCAGGGTACATCTCACTTTGCACTGCTTATTCTTATAATCAGTAGAATAAATCATTTCACATAGTGATTATAGAAATGCTAGAAGTGTATATGTGCACATGTGAGTGAGTGGGTAGACAGTAGTTTACAGCCATAGGTTGTGTACCACTGGCCATTTTGAAGACAAAAACTTAAAATATCTTACTTTTGGGCAAACATTTCAAAGACATATTATACTTTCAAATGTATAGAAACAGGGGAATAGAAAATTAAACCTAGGTGGTGGTGGAATTAGCTTTGAATTTCTCATTAATTAAGAGTACTCAGTGACTAGACTGTTCTAAATATATTGGTGGGAAATTTTGTCATTAATGAAATGAAACATGCAGGTAAACCACTGTCTTAAGTAACCCAAATGAGACTTGGCATGGTCCAGGGAAGAATCAATGTGATGATTCCTTCTTGCCCACAGGAGGCTCAGTGGAGCAGGGTCTTACTTCTTGGATTGTTGTAGGATTTTCTTTCAAATGTATATATGATACCCATTTGTAGCTCTGCTTCATTAGTTCTGAGAGGTACTAAGCCTGTCATCAGTGGTTTGGTGATAGGATATTTTAACTGGGTGTCTCAGGATGGCTAATTGTTGATTTTATTTCCAATCAAAAGTAACTTTGACATGTTGGAGGGGTTCACACATTTCCCTGAAGAGAACCAGTGCTTTCTTCTAAAGGAAAGAACTAATGGGAGAATATTTTAAATTATCTTTTGTAGCTCAAATGGCCTAAGTCGGAGGGAAACTGATGTTTTAAAGTCTTCATTTCTGTATTTTCACATCTCCTCTGTATTCAAATTTTCTGGGCAGATGTGGACCCACAAGTACACTTTTGTAGTCTATCTTTTTCTCTTCACTTTTCTTGAAGTAGAAAGGAAGAGGGTAGCCAGGGGAGATGGAAATCTTCTCTGGATATGTGATGTGAAAGGAAACAGAGATGCAGAGTTCTTTTTTTTTTTTTTTTTTTTTTTTTCATTCAACTTAAGTTTTTTTGATAGATGAAACTTAGCTAAAAATTTCTACCTCTTTCTNACTCTTTGCGACCCCATGGACTGTAGTCTACCAGGCTTCTCCGTCCACGGGATTCTCCAGGCAAGAATACTGGAGTGGGTTACCATTTCCTTCTCCAGGGGATCTTCCTGACCCAGGGATCGAACCCGGGTCTCCCGCATTGGAGGCAGACACTTTAACCTCTGAGCCACCATGGAAGCCTTATTGGGAAGAGATATACTCACTAAGCTGGGAACCACCCTTGTGATGAGAAGATTTTCAGCCCCTAGAGCCCTACAACTTCTGATTACTACTGAGGAACCCATTACTCCCTCTCCAATAGGAAGGGACCAAAAACAATGGGAGGCTCCAAGAGAAAAACAACAAATAACCTGAACATTACTACATCAGCGGTTCAGAGATAGTCCCCACCTGTTTGCACAGGCTCTTAGCTGTGATTTCCTAGATCTGGACCTGGGACCAAATGGGAAAATATTACAATATGTAGATGATCTACTAATCTGTAGATGAGGGAAATGCCTAGTAAAATGTGATTCAAATTCTAAAGTTTTTGGCAAAGAAGGGATATAAAGTCTCTTGCGCTAAGGCATAGATGGTCCAGACAAGGGTTACTTACTTGGGAGTTCAGATTATGCATGGGTCCAGGAGGCTGTCTACCCACCGAGAACAAAGAATCCTGCAGTTGCCTCACCCCACAACTCTAAAACAATTGTGAGCTAACCGGATATTGTAGAATTTGGATACCCAACTATGGTCTATTGCCCAGCCCTTATAGGGCAGCTTAAAGGAACTGGATGATTCAATCCCATTGACAAGGGAACTCCTCAAAAGGAGGCAGAGGCTACTTTAGTGTACAAGCCTTAACTCAAGCACCCACCTTGAGGTTGCCAGACCCAGAAAAAGCATTCCAACTATATATCCACGAAAAGGATGGAATAGGCTTGGAAGTGTTAAGTCAAAGGTTGGGACCTGAGCCCCAGCCAGTAGCTTACTTATCCAAGAGGTTCAACCCAACCACTGAGGCTGGCCTCCATGCCTTTGAAATCTTGCAGCTACTGCAGTCCTGATAGAAGATGCTTTAAAACTCTCTCTTGGGGGAAAACTAACTATTTTTACCAGCCACCAAGTGAAACAACTCTTGAATGGGAAAGGCCATTTATGGAAGTCCGATCAAAGGATCCTCAGATATCAAGTAGTGCTGATGAAAATCCAGGCCTGATTATATCCCCTTGTGAGGCTCTTAACCCAACTACCCTCCTGCCTACCCCTGAGGGCTCTCTCACCTTTCACTGTTGCCTAGAAACTTTGGACCATTGGACAAAACCCTGAAAGGGATTGACTGAAGATCCTCTGACTAATCCTGAGGAAGTCTGATACATTGATAGAAGCAGCTTTGTCTTAGATGGAAAAAGAAGAGCCGGATATGCAGTAGTCTCCAATTTCAAGACTATACAGGCTAACTGTTGCCACAAGGTACTTCAGCCCAATTGGTTGATCTCATAGCTCTGACCCGAGCTTTAAAGCTGGGAAAAGGAAAAAGAGTAGCCATTTACACTGACTTCAAGTATGCCTTTCTGGTGCTACATGCACATGCTGCTATTTGGAAAGGAAGAGGCCACTTGACCACCAGAGGGTCCTCAATCAAGCATGGTGATCAAATCCTTATGCTCTCGGAGGCAGTCCATCTGCCTGCTGAGGTTTCAATCTCCCACTGTAAAGGACACCAAAAAGGGAGCGCAGAAGTGGCACAAGGGAATCGAGCAGCCGATTCAGTTCAGTTCAGTTCAGTCGCTCAGTCGTGTCCGACTCTTTGCGACCCCGTGGACTGTAACCTACTAGGCTTCTCCGTCCGTGGGATTCTCCAGGCAAGAATACTGGAGTGGATTGCCATTTCCTTCTCCAGGGAATCTTCCCGACCCAGGGATCGAACCCGGGTCTCCCGCATTAGAGGCAGACGCTTTAACCTCTGAGCCATGAGGGAAGCCCGAGCAGCCGATTAGGCAGATGAAAGAGCAGCATTACAGAACAATGACCTAATAGGGGTTGCCACTCTAGTTCCACAGATTAATTTATCAGAAATTCCTTATACTGAAGGTGAAACTCTTAAAGCTAAGAGTGAGGGTTTTCAAGAAGATAATATGGGGCGGTTCCAAAAGGAGGTACTTGGGCCATCTTGAATGAAATGTGTTGTTTCTGGCTAAACCCCTCCAGCCAAGTTGAAGAAAGTCTCACAGTCCTCAAGAGAAATATTCAGATCCTACAGGATCTCAAGGAACAAGCTGGAGAGTCCTCAGGGTGTCTATAATCTCTCCTTGGGATCTTTCTCCCAGTGAGGGGAGATTTGGAGTTGACTAATATCCCTACTAACCCCTGTTAGCACCATATTGATACTGCTTATAATTGTTCCATGCAGTATCAATTATTTAACTCATTTTGTCTCTGATCAGGTCAACAAGCTACAAAATGCAGTGCTAGTTCAATAAGGATATATAAAACTACACCAACCACAGAAAACATCTATCACTCACTCTTAGACAGATACCATTACAAGGACTCTGAGGCTTGAGACTAGCAAGAGGGGAGGTCCAGTGCCCCTTGCTGACCTAGCTTAGCAGGAAGTAGCCAGAGAGACCTCGGTGCCCCTATTCCCAAAGAATTGGGCCTCCCATCTCTTGAGGGGGGAATTTTAGGTAGTTAGAATAGGAAAAAGGAGTCTAAAGTGGTGGTGGCAAAAAGACAAAGAAAGTGAAAAGCCCACGCAAAGGGAACAAAGAAGGAAAAATACGCAGATCGCAGATCGGAATGGGAACCTCAAGTGAAACAAACACACCCCCTTCCTGGCTAGCCATAATTTGCACAGCACAGGCTCAGAGGGTGAGGAGACAAAACACTTAGCTCCCTCCTTTAAAAAGAGGGAGCTAAGATAGGCTGGGGCTTCTCCTTTGGGTTCTGTCTGCCCTCACGCCTCGAGGGTGTACTAACCTTTGTTTGTGGAATAAAACTCTGAGCTGTAATGGAGCTGTAACACTGGTCCACTGTTCAAACCTTTGCTGTGGTAAGACAGAACTGAGGAAATTACACTTTCTCCCAACAATTGGATCCTATGTGGTTGGGTGAAGGGAAGCAGCAAAACATACATTTGCAGGACAATTTGGAAATTTTTTGCCATGGATTTGCAAATATGGAATTAGTATTGGTTTCCTTAAGTATAATCATATTATTATAGTTAAGAAGGAAAGTGAAAGTCACTCAGTTGTGATCAACTCTTTGTGACCCCATGGTCTGGAGCCTGCCAGGCTCCTCTGTCCATGGAATTCTCCAGGCAAGAATAGTGGAGTGGGTTGCCATTCCCTTCTCCTGGAGATCTTCCCAACCAGAGATGGAACCCAGGTCTCTTGCAGGTGGGTTCTTTACCATCTGAGCCACCAGAGAAACCTGCAGTTAACATGAAAATATCCTTCCTTTTAGGCAATGAACTGTCTAGAAACAGCTTCATTTTGGACTCAATCTACTTTCAAATGGTTCAATTTAAAAACATGTGACACACACATAAGCATGAATCCTCACACAAAGCAACTAACTGTTGAGATAATGTTAACCACTGTTGAATCAATGTGAGAGGTACATAGATGTTCTCTGTACTAGTTTTTCAAAGTTTCCCAGGTTTGAAAACTTTTAAAATAAAATGTTGAGGGGAAATGCACATCTAGACAAATCTCTTGAGATATAACTCATAGAGTCTCAGAAAATTTTAAAGATTTAAAGTTGCCTTGAGATTTTAAAGATCAAAAGTTCATCTTTTATTTTGTTGTTGCTCAGTTGCTAAGTTCAACTCTCTGTGACCTCATGGACAGCAGAAAGCCAGGCTACCCTGTCCTTCACTGAAAGTGAAAGTGAAGTCGCTCAGTCGTGTCCGACTCTTTGCAACCCCATGGACTGCAGCTTACCAGGCTCCTCCGTCCATGGGATTTTCTAGGCAAGAGTGCTGGAGTGGGGTGCCATTGCCTTCTCCATATATAGGCCATACATACTATTAAAAAAGAAAACATCTGATGTTTAAAGGCAAAAAACCAGGACTCCCCTGGTGGTCCAATGGTTAAGACTTGCCAGTTTCAATATCGGGTTCAATCCTGGGTGGGGTTGCTAAAATCCCTTATGACTCAGTGATCAAAAAAACCCAGAAACATAAAAACAGAAGCAACTCTGTAACGAATTCAATAAAGACTATAGAAATGAAACAAAACAAACAAACAAAAATCCCAGCTATTCTGCATCTGAACGGCGCCTCTGGGTTACAGTTTATTTAGCTGCATACCTGGGCAAAGTTCAATGTCTGGCCTGCCAGGATCCTTTGTCTGTGGGATTGTCCAGGCAAGAAGACTGGAGTGGGTGGCCATTCCCTTCTCCACGGAATCTTCCCCACTGGGATTGAACCCTGGTCTCCTGCATTGCAGGCAGACTGTTCACTGTCTCAACCACCAGGGAAGCCCACAAGCGACCCTGGGTGCAACAACCTCCCCTGCTCTGCAATTTAGGGCCAGTTTGGAGCAAACATGGGACTGCTCTTTACAGTCCTTCACTGTTTACAAGTCAGCCCAGATGTCAAAGCTATACTCTGCCTTCCACTCTTGCCTTCCTCTCCAGTCTTTTCCAGTCATGCTCGATGTGCTTTTTAAAAAAGCACCAAAATGCAGTTTATCAGAAAACTAAACGCTTAGCTCAACATAAACCTGGGAGATGTATCTCCCTGGGTGAAGACCCAGGGAGGGTAGAAAAGGAAGTGCTCAGAGCTGCAGGTGTAAGGCCTGGGCCCTGCTGGGCCTTCCTGGGGGTGCTGGAGGCAAGAG
>SJYH01007782.1:0-27398 GCA_006408735.1 Sylvicapra grimmia | reverse complement strand
GCTTGAAGAAAATTATTTGCTTTAATCCCTTTATGTATTACCTTATTTGGAGATAAAGAATCAATATTTCCTTTACTTGTTTTAATAATTGTTATTTTTACCAATTTATTTACAGTAGTTATTAAGAGGTTTATGGTATTTTTTTCAAATTTGGCTTTAGGTAGGGAGTGTGGTTTCTTGTCTGTAATTTTTGTAATGAATTTTAAAGCTTTATAGTTAGTAGTTTTTCTTGAAAACATAATCCAGAAAGTGGTGTTTATTGCTTGCTTCCGTTTTCTGTACCCCAGGGTTCCTTGGATCTCATCCAGAGTATTGAAGATGACCCTCTTCTGGACACCCAGCAGCTTCCACATCACTCTTTACATGCTCATTTTAGGCCCAGATTCCACCCTCTTCCTACAGTCATCATAGCAAATCTTCTCTTGCTAATACATGTAAGTTGGCTGGGGGAAAGTGATCCATTTGGAGATGATATTTTTCTAGAGGTGATGTCTCTAAAAAAAATTTATAACCTCCTCAGAGGGCAGAGGGCAGTTTGGCTGTATCTATCAGCATTTAAAGTGTGCATACTTTTTTACTCATACTTCTACTTCAAAGAATTTATTGTAGACGTATTTGCACATACACAAGGATATTGTTTATGATAGCAATATTGTCTGCAATATGAAGGAACTGCAAACTACCACTGCCCAGAAGATGTTTCGTATGTCCTTTCCATATGAAGGAATGCTTATGTAATATTAAAAGAGAAACTTAGAAATTTGGGGTAGATGCATATGTATTTATACTACTCTTCACGATTCATTGTTGAATGGAAAAAAATGAGGTTTACAATGGTGTGAACAGAATGTTCCTTTTGCATGTTTGCAAGGGAGTTGAGAGAGCTTTTGGACATGTGGTTGATATTGTGACTTATAAGAAGCATGTTTGGTCATTCAGGTGATCAGAGTAGAGTTCTCAGGTGCACTGGGTCGTCATCCATGGTTTCTGGCTCTCAGCTCCCCAAAACCCTGGGAATTTCCTGAGCAATAAGAGCAATGGGAATATCTTTTGTTACAATTTTTGGTCCTTTGTCTTCAGTTCCTAAAATCACTTCAGTGTCGTAAAGGTGAACTGGGTGTCTTGATATTCATAGCAAGCATCTTTCCACCATTTCTGTTTATGTTGATGAGTTGACTTTGAAAAGCACCAAAAGGATGGGGACAACAGCCAGGGAAACTAAGCAGGGACAGAGGGTTGGAACATACAGTCCCACCCTCTGACTTCTGGGGATGGGAAAGGGGCTGGAGGTTGAATCATTCACTGACTGCCAGGGATTTAATCAACCAGACCTATGTAGTGAAGCCTCCATAAAAGCTCAAAAGGAAGGGGTTCAGACAGCTTCTAGGTTAGTGAGCCAGAACGCTTGTGATGTGCCATACTGCCAGGCCCCAAACTTCACCAGGACAGGAGCTCCTTTGGGACCTCACCCAGTGTGTCTCTTCATTGGGCTGTTGATGTGCATCCTTTAATATCCTTTGTAATAAATTGGTAATCTGGAGAGTAAATAGGTTTCTTGTGTTCTGTGAGCCTGTCTAGCAAACTAATTGAGCCCAAGAGGGAGTTGGTGGGAATCTTTGATTTGTAGCCAGTGGGTAAGAAACACTAGTTACAAGCTAGACTTGCAATTAGCATCTGAAGTGGGAGTAGTCTTGTGGGACTGAGCCTATACGGAGGGAATCTGATACCTCGGTGGATAGTGGAAGTGATTTTAGGTGGATAGTGGATATACCAGGTGGGTAATGTCAAAATTGAGTTGAATGGCACCCCACTCCAGTACTCTTGCCTGGAAAATCCCATGGACGGAGGAGCCTGGTAGGCACCAGTCCATGGAGTCGCTAAGAGTCGGACACGACTGAGTGACTTCACTTTCACTTTTCACTTTTCACTTTCACGCATTGGAGAAGGAAAGGGCAAACCACTCCAGTGTTCTTGCCTGGAGAATCCCAGGGATGGGGGAGCCTGGTGGGCTATGGGGTCTCACAGAGTCGGACATGACCGAAGCAACTTAGCTGCAGCAGTAGTACATGCAGCTGGTGTTAAAGCTGGTGTTAAAGGCTTGCTCACCTCCTGCTCACCCACCCCCTTGGAACTGGTACTGGAAACATTTAACATTTATTCTGTATTCTGTAATAGAGTATTTTCAGAAGCAGACATCCTTTTAATACTAGTTGCACTGAGCACCTCAATGGAAGGGACACCTAATATGTTTTAATGTTTACCTTTTGTACTATTTGAAAATTTTTTTTACCATATCATGTATTACTTTTTCAGTTATAAAAACAACAAAAAAGATATAGATAAATCTATATGTTGACAGACATTTATCAATTTATTTACACTTAAGAAATAATGTTAAACAGAGAAATCAGTATAATGTTTTCCCATGTTTTATATGATAAAATTACAAATGTCTGGGGATTTTTAAAACATGTCAACCACAAGATAAATAAATCCTGGAGTTCTAATGCATAGCATAGAGATTATAGTCAACACTATAATATTATAAATTTCAAAGTTGCTCAGAGACTAAACAATTGCTCTTACCACAAAAAAGAAATGGTAATTATATGATATGATACAGGTATTGGCTAAAGCTATGGTGGCCATCATTTTGCAACATATGAATGTTTCAAATCAACACATTGCACACATTAAACTTACACAATGTTATGTCAGTTATATTCCTCAATAAAAAGAAATAAGTAAAGTTCAACATCATAAAAACAAGACACATGTATGAATGGTCTTGGAGACTCACCGGGGGCTCTGTTCCAAGTCTCTTCCTCATTTTGATGACTGCAGTCTCAAGCACTAGGGGCTGCAGTTGCTCTTTGCTGAAATGTGAAAAATCCAAAGAGGGCAAAATCTTGCCACTTCTTAGGTGTTCATGAGGAGAGTGGATGTGGTTGAGGACTGGTCCCGCTGCTGCTCCAGTGAGGTGCTCTGTGAGAGAGCTGACTGCGCTGAGGACAGAGGGACGCGTGTGCTCCTCTGTACATCTGGCAAGTGGCCTGGTTCTGCCATGACTTCCTAATTTTCACACAGCAGCTGAAGCACTTCTTTCCCGGTGCCTTTTTGTGTATTTTGTATTACATACTTTTTATGTATGTGATACCTACATACACACACATGCACACAACACTTAAAAAAAATTGCCTGCCTTTGCTATTATGGCACTGATTGCCCTAATTTTAGGACTAAGATAATCTTGTGTTAAAGAACAAGAAAAATTAATGCCTTTGTATGCTACTTTGTATAAAATGGTTCAGTTAGGTTCAATGTACAGTACATTACAGTAGAGGGAGTATGTTGACTTTTCCACTTTTGCTTTATGAGGATGTGTATAATATAGCAAATATTACTGCTCTTGACAAATCACATACATTTTAAATAGATTTATTACATGATAAGATACCCTGCTTGGTGATAGGTGCTTGCTTAGTGATGGATGCTAATGACAACATTTAAAATTTTCTTTAATTTGATTTTTTAAAAATATTACAGAATAATACTTCCTTTTATAAGAAGTAAAACACAGTATACAGAGATATAATCTTCCCATTTCTCTACTTCATCCCTTCTCCCTGAGTTAATAAATATGTCTCAGAGTTTGTTGTATTTCTTACAGTATCTTTTGTTCAGTTCATTTCAGTCGCTCAGTCATGTCCGACTCTTTGCGACCCCATGAATCACAGCACACCAGGCCTCCCTGTCCATCACCAACTCCCGGAGTTCACTCAGATTCACGTCCGTCGAGTCCGTGATGCCATCCAGCCATCTCATCCTCTGTCGTCCCCTTCTTCTCCTGCCCCCAATCCCTCCCAACATCAAAGCCTTTTCCAATGAGTCAACTCTTCGCATGAGGTGGCCAAAGTACTGGAGTTTCAGCTTTAGCATCATTCCTTCCAAAGAAATCCCAGGGCTGATGTCCTCCAGAATGGACTGGTTCAATCTCCTTGCAGTCCAAGGGACTCTCAAGAGTTTTCTCCAACACCACAGTTCAAAAGCATCAATTCTTTGGCGATCAGCCTTCTTCACAGTCCAACTCTCACATCCATACATGACCACAGGAAATACCATAGCCTTGACTAGACAGACCTTAGTCAGCAAAATAATGTCTCTGCTTTTGAAAATACTATCTAGGTTGGTCATAACTTTTTTTCCAAGGAGTAAGCGTCTTTTAACTTCATGGCTGCAGTCACCATCTGCAGTGATTTTGGAGCCCCCCCAAAAATAAAGTCTGACACTGTTTCCACTGTTTCTCCATCTATTTCCCATGAAGTGATGGGACTGGATGCCATGATCTAAGTTCATACAAATATATACAAAAAGATTACCACATTGTAAAAGGAGGCCTCCCATTTCCAAGAAAAAAAAATGGGTACTACAGTATTTATTTCTAAACATTTCTCAACTTGAACATACATCAGACCCCCTGACAGGCTTATTACACCACAGGCTGCTGGCTGCTCCCCCAGAGGTGGTGATTTGGGGCTTGAGAATTTGCATTTCTAACTGGTCTGGAGACCACACTTTCAACTACTACTTTATACCTTAGTGTTTTAAAATCTTAGCATGTCAGATATCTACCCAAACTAATAGATAGAACTTCAGTTAATTCTTTTATAGCTGAATAACATTCTATTATGTGAGTGGGTATACCTTAATTTATTCAAATATTCTGCTATGGATACACACATATACTTGGGCAGTTTACATTTTTTTTCTTTTCAAATACAGAGAAAACTGCAGTAAAATATCTTTTACTTCTGCTTTTACTTCTGAGTGACTGGGTCCTTAAGATAGAATTTCTCAGTCAAGATATTTCCAAATTATTTTCAACAACACATCCCAGACCAGTCAGCATTTTGTAAGACTGTTTGCCCATATTTTGATACCAGTCTTTAAAATTTTGTCAATCTAATTGGACAATTATTTTAGTTCTCTTAAAACTGAAATTAGAAATAAACTTTAATGCATGATGTTTATTAGTTACTTTTGAGGTGCTGAATTAATTGTTTTTACTCTTTTTAATAAAAGAAGTGGACAGGAAACTTCATTTAACATTGAAGTACTCATCTCTAGCAGATGGGATTTAGGGTGGTTTTTATTTTCTTATTTGTGATTTTGACTGTTCCCCAAATTTTCTGCAAAATTTTCTCCAGGTTATCTGTTTAAAAAATTGGTAAAAATAGCAAAAATCCATTTTTAAATTCATAAAAAATAGGATAGTGAAAGTTATAGGTATAAAAGTATGTGCTGGGCATGGACCTTATTATTTCTTAAATTCAAATATTGAATGTTAATCCTACTGTTTTCTTTTCTACCAGCTTGTGTTTGTTATTTTAGCATTTTTAACAGGTGTGCTTTGTTCTTACCCCAATCCCATGGAGGACAAGTGCCCAGGAAACTATACCAACCCATTGAAAGTTCAGACAGTCATAATCCTTGGAAAAGTTATTTTGTGGATTCTGTATTTCCTTCTTGAACGATACATCCAGTATCACCATTGCAAAGTAAGAAACCGAGGCTATAACAAGATCTACCGGTCAACAAGACATCTGAAAAGACTTCCACTGATGATACACTCCACTGGTAAGTTCAGTTGTCTCACTCAGCTCTTTGGCAGCTTGCTTGAGTGGCATAAATGACAGCAGAATAAAGTGTTAAGTTTGATTTTATAATCAAATATATGCTGTTATTTCTGTGAGAGTGATGTGGCCACTAAAATTCATATCAACTTAATGTCTTGAAATTTTTCTTGTATTTCCCTTAGAAATCTGTATTTGTTATATAGAGGAGGAAAAATATTTTCTCTTCCCTTCTAGGTTTTTAGCTGAGATTTCACCAAAAAAAGACAGGTTAACAGGAGAAAAAAAAAAAGTGTTAATAACATTATACCTCCTGTATACAAGGG
The DNA here is from genome assembly GCA_006408735.1 of Sylvicapra grimmia. NCBI lineage: Eukaryota > Metazoa > Chordata > Mammalia > Artiodactyla > Bovidae > Sylvicapra > Sylvicapra grimmia. The sequence continues at coordinate 21,439 of SJYH01007782.1, read as the reverse complement.
AGATGCTTCCCTGGTGTCTCAGTGGTAAAGAACTTGTTTACCAATGCAGGAGATGTAATCAATCCTTGGGTTGGAAGACCCCTGGAGAAGGAAATGGCAACCCATTCCAGTATGATTGCCTAGGAAATCCCACTTACAGAAGAGTCTGGTGGGCTATAGTCCATGGGGTCACAAAAGAGTCAGACACAGTTAGCAACTAAACAACAATATACAAGAGAGAGACCCAAGAGAACTGAGTGACTCGAAAATGGCCCAAGCCACCCACTTCAATAACATCTACAGCTAAAGACCAAAGAAGATGGGAAAGATTGCCAGGGGCAGTAATTCTGAGAGGTGACCAGGAAAAGCGCAATAAGCAATGGTAAGGTTGTTAAGCAGATTTCCATTGATTTCTTGCCTTCTCCACGATTAGAGTTTCTAGAGAGTTAGAGTCATTGTGGTATTTGTTATTGTTCAGTCCCTCAGTCGTGTCCAACTCTTTGCGACCCCATGGACTGCAGCACACTAGGCTTCCCTGTCCTTCACTGTCTCCCAGAGCTTGCTCCAACTCATGTGCAATGCGTCAGTGATGCCATCTGACCATCTTGTCCTCTGTTATCCCCTTGTCTGCCTACTTACTATCTTTTCTAGCATCAACGTCTTTTCTGATGAGTCGGCTTTTCACATCAGGTGGCCAAAGTATTGGAGCTTCAGTTTGAGCATCAGTCCTTCCAGTGAATATTCAAAGTTGATTTCCTTTAAGATTTACTGGTTGGATCTCCTTGCTGTCCAAAGGATTCTTAAGAGTCTTCTCAAACACCACAGATCAAAAGCATCAATTCTTCGGTGCTCAGCATTCTTTATGTTCCAACTCTCACATCCATACGTGACTACTGGAAGAACCATAGCTTTGACTATACAGACATTTGTTGGCAAAGTGATGTCTCTGCTTTTGAATATACTATCTAGGTTTGTCGTAGCTTTACCTCCAAGGAGCAAGCATCTTTTAATTTTATGGCTGCAGTCACCATCTGCAGTGATTTTGGAGCCCAAGAAAATAAAGTCTCTCACTGTTTCCATTTTTTCCTCCATCTATTTGCCATGAAGTGACGGGACCAGATACCATGATCTTAGTTTTTTGAATGTTGAGTTTTAAGCCAGCTTTTTCACTCTTCTCTTTCACTTTCATCAAGAGGCTTTTTAGTTCCTCTTCACTTTCTGCCATAAGGGTGGTATCATCTGCATATCTGAGGTTACTGATATTCCTCCCTGCAATCTTGATTCCAGCTTGTGCTTCATCCAGCCTGGCATTTCATATGATGTGCTCTGCATATAAATTAAATAAGCAAGGTGACAAAATACAGCCTTGTATACTCTTTTCCCAATTTGGAACCAGTCTGTTGTTCCATGTGCGGTTCAACTGTTGCTTCTTGACCTGCATACAGGTTCCTCAGGAGGCAGGTAAGGTGGTCTGGTATCCTCATGTCTTTAAGAATTTTCCACAGTTTGTTGTGATCCACACAGTCAAAGACTTTAGAGTACAAAATGAAGCAGAAGTAGATGTTTTTCTGGAATTCTCTTGCTTTTCCTATGATCCAGCAGATGTTGTCAATTTGATCTCTGGTTCCACTGCCTTTTCTAAATCCAGCTTGTACATCTGGAAGTTTTTGGTTCACGACTGTTGAAGCCCAACTTGGAGAATTTTGAGCAAGACCTTGCTAGCATGTGAAATGAGGACAATTATGCAGTAGTTTGAGCATTCTTTAGCATTTCCCTTCTTCAGGATTAGAATGAAAACTGACCTTTTCCAGTCCTGTCGCCACTGCTGAGTTTTCCAAAATTTGCTGGCATATTGAGTGCAGCACTTTAACAGCATCATCTTTTAGGATTTGAAATAGCTCAGCTGGAATTCCATCACCTTCAGTAGCTTTGTTTATAGTGATGTTTTCTAAGCCCCACTTTACTTCACATTCCAGGATGTTTGTCTCCTGGTGAGTGATCACACCAGCATGGTTGTCAGGGTTATTAAGATCTTTTTTGTATAGTTCTTTTGTGTATTCTTCCCACCTCTTCTTAATATCTTCTGCTTCTTTTAGGTCCATACTGTTTCTGTCCTTTATTGTACCCATCTTCGCATGAAATGTTCCCTTGATATCTCTAATTTTCTTGAAGAGATCTCTAGTCTTTCCCATTCTATTATTCTCCTCTATTTCTTTGCTTTGTTCACTTAGGAAGGGTTTCTTATCCCATCCTGGTATAGAGAGGGATATAACCTTATAAATGGAGATTTCCCTTATAAATGTAAATGTCTCTTGTAAAAGCTAACCCCTAGTTGGTTTTCAGAACTTCATCTTTGTCTACCATTTCTTAAAACTAATCAGCTTAAAACAACCTTTATGACAAAAAGGCATATTTTACTGTGGCACTGTCTGTCCACTTAATTGTGAGCAAGGAAGGCCTGGGTGAAATGTGACTCCCCTCATTCCTCTTGCTACTAGCAGGCTTATTTATCTCAAGGAGATATAAAACTGATGCTAATTTATACTTATAGGATGAGAGAGTTGTTTTATTTTACACGAAGCTTCATGCTTTTCTTACCCACTGCAATATCCTTTCCTGGGAAAGCCCATGGACAGAGGCTCCATAGCATCACAAAGAGTCGGACACGACTTCGTGACTAAACAACAGCATAGTGCTTTTCTTGCAGTAAGAGAGAGACTTTTTTATAATAAGATGTATTATTTAAAACAGAAATGGGGAAAGCAGTTTATGAATGCAAGATCAGAAAGTCCATCGAGAACTTTGAACATATGCCTACCTGCTTTTCTTTATTGCTGCAGACATTTTAAAGGCTTAATGGAATTAATTTGGACTCTCATGTATTTTTGCCTAATTGTCAAGGTTTCTACCTTTTTTTAAAAAAAGCCCTCTGTTTCGAGTCCAGAATAAATATTAAACATTTTGAAGCCAAATTAGAAATTAATCTTTTCACAGAAAAACAGCTCTATAGAATTTAATTTTTTTTTTCTTCTGTATTCTGCAGTGCCTTTTCTTAAAAGTCAGGCTGCAAGTTCATCTGCTCAGTGAGGTTCTCAGTGGGGGTGGAGGGCCCAGGGATTGCAAAGAAAGAAGCATTGTAGTGGGATGACTAGTCCTGACACATCTCCAAGGGGGCAGCCTTTACTGCCTCCAGAGGAAGAGCTGTTTCTGCCTTCTACTGCTAATGTGCGGGCTTCCCTGATAGCTCAGCTGGTAAAGATTCTGCCTGCAATGCAGGAGACCTGGATTCAATTTCTGGGGGAGAAGGTCCCCTTGAGAAGGGAGAGGCTACCCACTCTAGTATTCTGGCCTGGAAATTCCGTGGACTGTATAGTCCATGGGGTCCCAAAGAATTGGACAGGGCTGAGTGACCTTCACTTTCACTTCATGGCTAATGTGCAGTGCTTGTTTTTGGCCAGAATATGTCACTTACACTCTGTGCCTCTGACAAAGCAAAAGTGGAATCCTGTCTGTATACTGACCTGTATACTGACTGTATGTTCAGTTTCTCCAGTGCTGGTCTGGAAATAGTATTGAAATCACCAAGAGATTGCCTAATCTTTTTTTTTTAGATTAATTAATTTATTTTAATTGAAGGCTAATTACTTTACAATATTGTGGTGGTTTTGACCATACATTGACATGAATTAGCCATGGGTGCACATATGTCCCCCGTCCTGAACCCCCCTGCCTCCTCCCTCCCCATCCCATCCCTCTGAGTCATCCCAGTGCACCAGCCCTGAGTAGCTGTCTCTTGCATCAAACTTGGACTGGTGATCTATTTCATATATGATAATATACATGTTTCAATGCTATTTTTTCAAATCATCTCACCCTCCCCTTCTCCCACAGAGTCCAAAAGTCTGTTCTTTACATCTGTGTCTCTTTTGCTATCTTGGATATAGGGTCATCATTACCATCTTTCTAAATTTAATATATATGCATTAATATACTGTATTGGTGTTTTTCTTTCTGACTTACTTCACTCTGTATAATAGGCTTCAGTTTCATCCACCTCATTAGAACTGATTGAAATGCCTTCTTTTTATTAGCTGAATAATATTCCACTGTGTATATGTACCACAGCTTTCTTATCCATTCATCTGCTGATGGACATCTAGGTTGCTTCCATGTTCTAGCTATCTTTTGCCTTTCTTTTGACTTTGAAATTATTGCTACATGTGTGACCCTTAATCACAACCTGTTTCTAAACTATCACAGAAGGCTTCACTTTCAAGTTGCCTATATAAGGACCCAGAAAATTCGAGAGATTGGGGCAGATGTTTACTTTGTTTCTATTTTCTTTAAATATATATTTTTTCTAATTTGAAGAAAAAGAACATAAATCTATGAGGATATAGAACTTCCAGTTAATCTGAAGGGTGTAACCATTCTTTTTTTTTTTGCCTATGATAGTATTTCTGGGTATTGTTTAGCTTCATCTTGACACTTGTTTTTCTCTGCAGAGAGAAAAATAAATTGATTTTACTTTCTTTTGTGGAGATGGGAAAAAGGGCTTTGGTTTCCTTCCAGTAAGCTGAAAGTATTTATCTGATTTATCTCTTCTCTTTCCTTAATCTTGAACTCTTTCAAATATTACTAGCTACATAACAAGTTGCACGTTTAGTTGTCTTTTTCATTGATTTGAAAACTTAACCCTTCACTGAAACATGGGCAGAGTGGATGGGGTGCTCTCGTGTCTACAGTGTTTGTTATCAGGAGAATGTCTTACTTCAGCAGTCTCTACTGCTGCCTGCAAGTTCACCCCATGTCCTGCCACCTTGCTGACATAGGCCTTCTCAGGATATAAAAAATCCTTTGTAAACTGTGTTCACTTTCCCTGCAGAGGTTTTCCCCTAGTTTTTTCCTCTTCCTAAAGCTGTAAAGTTAAATTTTCCTTGTACATAAAGCTAATTTATAAATTGAGCTCTTGGTCAACATGCTAAGACACTGACATTTGTGAGTGTAAGGAGAGGCCTTAGGGATTTGTGCTAGACTATTGCTTTATGTAGAGGGACTTCTGATAGGTTTTTAAAATCATGGCTCAAAAGCATCCATTGTACCAAGAAATAGAAGGTAAGTCAAATAAGCATCTCCCCAGCCATGATCAGATTTAGATAAATGTATTAGTTTTAGGAAATTCTAAGATAAAACACTATAGGAATGATTTCTGCCCCTAAACTTTTCTTTGATGCATGTGCATGCTCAGTCACATCCAATTCTTTGTGACCCCATGGACTGCAGCCCTCCAGGCTCCTCTGTCCACAGAATCCTCCAGACAAGAATACTGGAGTGGGTTGCCAGTTCCTTTACCAGGGGATCTTCCCAACTTAAGATCAAACTCACAACTCCTCCAGCTCCTGAATTGGCAGGCTGATTCTTTACCACTGAGCCACCTGGGAAGCCCAAACTTTTGACAGTCTTCAAAATACAAGTTTAGGATGAAGTTAAAATGATCTTCAAAAATAAATAATGGATATCTGAGCAGGGGGAAACAGCTCATATTTATTGAATACTCACAGGCTAGGCATCATTCTAAGTGTTTTTCACACACAAACTTATTTACTCCTCACAGCAGCTCTGTGAGGAAGGTACCGTCATCCCATATGTCACAGTAAGTAGAGGTGTTGGATCATCTGTCCAAGGTCAGCAGCGTGTCCTGGGTTTTTCTGGACCCTCACCCTGCCCTTGACTGTGGTGCATGACCAGAAGGGACCACTGGGTCCTTGTAGAAACCTACTCCTTGAGTTTTAAGAAAGTCCAGATTCTTCTCTATTTGTGTTATGGACATCATTTACTTTTGGCAGTGTTGTTTATTTGTATTTGATTTCTATCCTCTGACTTCCTTCTTGCCGAATAACTGATGGGGCATGCCCCTGCTGTGGTGGTGGTCGGGGTGCTTGGACCCTGGCTGTGCCTCCACCTGTGTACATCTCCTCCCCGCAGGCAGCACAGCACTCCTCCTTCTCCTCTGCCTGCAGCACTCCTTCCCTGAGCCCAGCACATGGTACCTGAACCTCATTTTGGCCACCCTGGCCCTGGAGCTGATCTGTTCCCTGATGTGCCTGCTTGTGTACACAGGTGAGCATGACAACAAGCCTTTTAGTACTGAGAAAGGTCTTTAACTGCAGGTTGCATCCCCACCTGAAGTCCAGCCTGTTTACCTTTCTGACAGGAAAGCTTTTCTGTGTGGCTGAGACCCTATTGAGCACCCATGTCTCTCACTGCTGACCACATCCAAACTCCTCTAATATCAAACCACTAGGAACATACCAGTGAGTCATATTTCTAGATTTGTGTCATCAACAAATTCTTACTTAATACAATGAAGGCTTTTCATTAAAAAACAGAAATGATAAAAAAAAAAAAATCCATAAATTCTGCATCCTCAAAGGCAACTGAGATGTAAGTCTGGCTTTAAATTAGAAAATAACAAAATGTAGGTCTTGTCTGGCAGTCATGTTGGTTAAGACTCTGTAACTCCCACTGCAGAGGCATGGGTTCTATCCCTCATCCAGAAATTAAGATCCCATGTGCTGGTGGGGTCAAAATCGTAATAAAAAATAAAGTAAATAAGTTAGTACATGAAACCTGTATTTAAACCAAACTTGTTTTTGATAAGCCATTTAAGAATCTGCTTCTTTCTAAATTTAGAATTGTCTGAGGATTGCTCTGTATAGCTGTCTCTCAAAAGTCTGAGGGGTAAAATTAAATAAGCTTCAAGTATGTTAACAGGAAAAATAGGTGGAAGGATTCTTGAAGAGAAAAAAATCCAAAGCTGGTAGAAATCAAGATTTCATTCCTGTTGCAATATTGACATGCACCAAAATCTGTGATACAGCTAATTTGGTAGTGTTGATCAACAGTTGTTTTGTGACAATAAAATACCCTATCTGTCCCATTTGAAAGAGATAATTCTTCAGTTATGAAGGAAAAGTCACATGGACCAAAACTCATGTTCCATTTTACTATTTTGTGCCTCTGATTGAGACTTCTAGGGCAAATATTGCTTTTGTTATGATACAGTGAAGTGTATCACAAAAAATTTAAGGTTAATCTTCTGATACATGCATTTTTCCTCCCTATATTAAAGAGATTTAAAAGATATCTAGTTTTGGTAATGTGGATAGTAACTCTTCATGACATAATTCTTTGATACACTAATTCTAACCTAAACTTGACTGACTTGTCTGTAGTAAAGTAGTTAATCTCTGGAAATACAGATGGACTTTTTCACTGAGCACTGGACTGCCTCTGTAGGAAAAAATTAGGAACATGAAACTTAAAAGCTTTGTGATTTGATTAGCTCACCATTTGTTTAAAAACAATCCAAACTTCAAAAAATGCTACTCAGTTACCAGTCTTCTAGCAGTCCTGATGTTCTGGCTTCAGCTAGGGAGGAAAGGAGTGTAAGCGCAGCAGGCCCATGTCCCATGTCCTGCAGTTTAGTGAGAGCTCTCCTGGGCTTATTGTAGCAGAAAGAAAGAGTAGAAGATTTCTTGTTCTATGTAGATTGCACTCATGGTGTTGCCTGGCCTGCGATCTGTAAATGCTGACTGCATGCAGCTTATTTTAAAAACCACAAACAGCAGAAACTATCACAACATTGTAAATCAACTATACTTCAATTTAAAAAGTGGAACATCTTCAGGAAAAAAAAAAAAACTACAAACCTACAAAAAAAATCTACAATATCCAAACCTGATAGTTGGACATTTTTATATTGTCGAACTACGTGTTTTATTTCTGCCTCTTAACTTTTATTTTAATACCCTGTTAAGTGTTATTTCTGTTCCCAAATTCAAGAAACTTAAACTTGTTCCAAGTTTCTTCATTTAACTAGGAGTTATTATGTGGAAGACAACATTAAAAGGAGATGCCATATGAACATAACTCCAATTCAGAAGCAAACCTCCTGGGACAGTCAGGTCTCATCCTTCATCTCCAGAGTGGCACTGGACATGGTGGTTTGCTCCCTCCTCGAGATGTATTCTTTACTTCTCCTGGGACCCTGGCTTCCTGGGATCCTGCCTGCCCCCTTGGTGGCCTCATCTTTCTGCTGAATTCTCCCAGCCTTCATGGTAGAGCCCAGTGCTCAGTCCCTATCTGCTTTTGGATAAGGGTGCTGTGCTTGTGCCATTGGAAGCCAAGGGGCTATTCATATCTTTTTTTTTTTTTTCATTGAAGTGTAGGTGATTCACAATGTTGTGAGTTTCAGGTGTACAGCAAAGTGATTCAGATATATATATTCTTTCTAAGATTCTCTTCCATTGTAAGTTATTATAAGATATTGAATATAGTTCCTTATGCCATATAGTAAGTCTTCATTGTTTATCTATTTTATGTATGGTAGTGTATATCTGTTAATTCCAAACTCCTAATTTATCCCTCCCTCTGCACCCCATTTCCCCTTCGGAAATCCTAGTTTGTTTTCTGTGTCTGTGAGTCTATTACTGTTTTGTAAATAAGTTCATTTGCATCATATTTCAGTTTCCATATATAAGTGATATCATATATTTGTCTTTCTCTGACTTATTTCACTCAGTATGATAATCACTAGATCCATCCATGTTGCCGCAAATGGCATTATATCATTGTTTTTAATGACTGACTAGTATTCCATTGGAGAAGGAAATGGCAACCCACTCCAATATTCTTGCCTGGAGAATCCCAGGGATGGAGGAGCCTGGTGGGCTGCCGTCTATGGGGTTGCACAGTCGGACACGACTGATGCGACTTAGCAGCAGCAGCAGCAGTATTCCATTGTATATATGTATCGCATCTTTTCCTCCATCAGTGAACACATCCATTCCTCCATCAGTGAACATGTAGGTTGCTTCCATGTCTTGTCTATTGTAAACAATGCTGCAATGAACATTGAGGTGGATGTACCCTTTCAAACCATGTTTTTCTTCCAGATATATGCCTAGGAATGGGATTGTTGGATCATATGGTAACTGTTTTCAGTTTTTTAATAAACTTCCATACTGTTTCCCATCAGAGAAGGCAATGACAACCCACTCCAGTACTCTTGCCTGGAAAATCCCATGGACAGAGGACCCCATGGATGGGGTCGCTAGGAGTCAGACACAACTGAGCGACTTCACTTTCACTTTTCACTTTCATGCATTGGAGAAGGAAATGGCAACCCACTCCAGTGTTACTGCCTGGAGAATCCCAGGGACGGGGGAGCCTGATAGGATGCCGTCTCTGGGGTCGCACAGAGTTGGACACGACTGAAGTGACTTAGCAGCAGCAGCAGCATATTGTTTCCCATAGTGGGTGCGCCAATTTACATTCCCACCAACAGTGTGAGAGGATTCCCTTTTCTCCACACCCTCTCCAGCACTTATTATTTGTAGACTTTTTAATGATGGCTGTTCTGACTGGTGTGAGGCAATACTTCATTATAGTTTTGATTTGCATTTCTCTCATTAGTGATGCTAAGTATCTTTTCATGTCTGTTGATCATTTTGATGTCTTCTTGGGGACATGTCTATTTAGGAGTTTTGCCTATTTTTGTTTGGGTTGTTTGTTTTTTTGATATTGAACTGTATGAACTGAAATTAATCCCTGTTGGTGGCATGGTTTGGTTTGGAAATATTTTCTCCCATTCTTTAGGTTTTCCTTTTGTTTTATCATTTCCTTTGCTGTGCAAAAGCTTTTAAGTTTAATTATGTTCCATTTGTTTATTTTTGTTTTTATTTCCATTACTGTAAGAGATAGATCCCCCCAAAATTGTTGTGAATGGCACCCCACTCCAGTACTCTTGCCTGGAAAATCCTATGGACAGAGGAGCCTGGTAGGCTGCAGTCCATGGGGTCACGGGGAGTTGGATACGACTGAGCAACTTCACTTTTACTTTTCACTTTCATGCCTTGGAGAAAGAAATGGCAACCCACTCCAGTGTTCTTGCCTGGAGAATCCCAGGGACGGGCAAGCCTGGTGGGCTGCCATCTATGGGGTTGCACAGAGTCAGACACGACTGAACTGACTTAGCAGCTTAGCAGCATGCTACCTGTTTTCCTCTAGGAGTTTTATAGTCTCCAGCCTTACTTTTAGATCTTTAATCCATTTTGAGTTTATTTTTGCATATGGTGTTAGAGAGTGTTCTAATTTTGTTTCTTACATGTAGCTGTCCAGTTTTCCCAGCCCCTCTTATTGAAGTTCAAACTTTCTTTTCTCCATTGTATTCTCTTGTCTCCTTTGTCATAGATTAATTGATCATAAGTGTGTAGGTTTATTTCTGGGTTCTCTATCCTGCTGCATTGATCTATGTGTCTGTTTTTGTGTGAGAGGCTTCTCATTTTTAATTCTCTTGACCATCTCCTGATAGTCAAGGGCTTCTCGTTACATTCCCTCACTTCGTTCTTTTGGCATCTCACTTCCTTCTGGTCCTTTCTGGTGAACCTCTGGATATCTCCTAACCTTCCCACATTTCTCTTTAACTTCATTGCTTAAGCTTCTTTTGCCTTGTTCTCAGCTGAGAGTCACATGAAAATCATCTGTGGGTCCTGGTGGTTCCATAACAGATTGAACATATGACTCAGCACATGCACTTCTGGGTATCTGCCTACTTCTACACTTTGTGTTCCAAGTGGCATTATTTATAGTATGGATTGGGAAGATCCTTTGGAGAAGGGAATGGCAACCCACTCCAGTATTCTTGCCTGGAGAATTTGATGGACAGAAGAACCTATCTGACTACAGCCCCTGGGGTTGCAAAGAGTCAGATACCACTGAGCAACTAACACACACACAGAAGTAGAAACAACCCAAAAGGCATAAAGTGATGACTAGACCAACAAAAGATAGTCTGTCTATACAGAGGATAGTGTTCAGGCACAAAAAAAGGAGTACATGGAATGAAGCTTGAAAGCATTATGCCCACAGGAAAAAACAGTCATAAATATTATATGATTCTATAATACTTAAAATGACCAGAACAGGCACATTTATAAAGAAAGAGAATGTGTTTAAGTGTTGCCTAGTCCTAGAGGCTGGGCTACATGAAGAATGACTGCTCAAGGAACCCAAGCTTCTTTTTGGGGTGGTAAGATGTTCTAAAATTGATTGTGGAGATAGTTGCACAACTCTTTGAATGTATTGAACCATTGAATTGTACACAGTAAAGGAATTAGATGTGAACTGCATCATATGTAAATTATATCTCAAGGGTTATTACAGGAAAGGAAAGAATCCTGTGGAGTTTTTAAAAATTGTGCCAGGGCCTAACTCACCTCCTCTCCCCTCCACACATGCTGAATACGCCACCCATTTCGAGCTGCAGAAATAATTCTCAAGGGCAGTCACTGCCTATCACGGAGACTGCCTCAGCCTCTGTCTCCTTGTACCATCTCTGGTGGGAGTACTCATTTCAGCCATGTCCCAGGGTTGTTATGCAGTTGGAGTAGGTGCCTGGACAGTGGCTGTTATTCAGACATGCAGGTGTGTAGACAGATCTGAGGTTGGGAGCAGCAGCCTTGTCTTTGCAGCTGACTTCTCCCAGTGGCATTAGTCTTCTGGGGCTTCTAGAACTGGATGACTAAGACACACAGACTTAGTTATTCAGTTCTGGAGACTGGACATCTGAGGTTAGGGGGGCAAGGATGACTTTCCTGAGGCCTCTCCCTTGGGATGTAGGTGGCTGCCCTCTCACTGTGTTCTCATGTGGCCTTGGCTCTGTGTACATGCATCCCTGGTGTCACTTCATGTATCAGATCAGCAATCCCATTTGCTTTTACCTTGATTACTTCACCAAGGGTACTGTCTCCAAGGACGGTCATGTTGGGATTAGGGCTTCAGGTTCATCAGTGGTCTCCAAGTCATCAAACTCTGGCTCTCTATATAGGTGTCTTCACTTCCTGGCAGTGACCACTGATGGCTGTTTCCTGATTCTACTCCTGCCTCTCTGCATCAGCATTTCCATTCCCTTTTAGTCATTTTTTCCCCATTTTTGTTTATTCACTTTATGAAGTGCTTTTTTTTTTTTTTTTACATTTTATTTGAAAAGAATAGGCAATTCCTAATGTAATTTGAATAAATGGAATTAGAAATTTTTTTGTGATTGGATAACCTGATAATAATGACTTTCTTATTTTAGTGAAAATTCAAAAATTTAATAAAGCCAAGCCACAGCCTGATGTACTTGAAGAAGAAAAAATCTATGCTTACTCCAACAATATTACCTCGGAGACTGGATTCAGGTATGTGCAGAGTGAAAGAGTAGAGAAAGAGAATTAAAAGTTTTTTCATCTAAACATCTAGAGATCATTCTGATGCTTGGAGTTTAGGACTCTGCATATGTTAGAATATGTTTCCAACTGTGTTTGATTTGTTTCTTTCCTCTCAGCTGTGGTGAAACTAAGTCTAAAGGAAGAATCTCATTTGGGGATATTGCTTGGGCTTATGATGTCTAAGAAAAACAACAAATGTAATATCCTTTACTGAAAAGTAGTAGGGCTCCATTAGCACAGAGACTGTTGGTGAACGTGTGTAACCGTGGCCACCTTGGTTCTACGCAGGCCTCTCTCGAGCCTGGAGGAGCTTGTGGAGAAGCAGGGAGACATCATAGTGTACTTGAAGCGGCACAACGCGCTCCTCAGTCAGCGGCTGCTGGCCTTCTCGTCCTCTGACCTCAGCTCGCAGCCAAGTGGGATTTGACAGCTGTTCCAGAGGAACCAGAGTCACTTAAGACTGATCAACTCCCTGACAAGGTGTCACAGGAGATTGCAGCTTTGCCAAGTAACATTCTACAGTTTCTGTTGGAAACCTGAATCTGATTCTCACCTGTGTGACTGTTTAATAAGTAGGACTCATGGATCATTTGAAAGGCACTTTGAAGAGCCTTGATAACTCGTGGAAAATATATCTTTTGCACATTTTGAAATTATTTAACCACTTGGTTTATCCTAGGTCAAAGTGTAGTTTGAACATCTCCTTGGCCAACACTTCTTCCATACTCTTTGAAACCTGGTGATAATTTGTCTTTTTGTAAAGAAAGTCTGACATGACAACCTACTTAAAATGGGGTTTTGATCAAATGAGTTTTTCCCACTTTTATACAGGTGAGAGAAGTCATCATTTCTCATGGTTAGTGGTTTTTTTCCATGGAGCCTATGTATTTATATGCTTCTGTGGTATTGGATATCCTTGGCCCTTATAGTTTTTATAAAGAATTTTCCCCTAGGTGATTTACCTTCCAAACCTTAGTTTTCCATCCTCCAGAAGTAAGATTTGAAGTTTACTTGGACCAGTGTTAGGCCAACCAGTGCTGCCTGTGGCAGCAGCAGGGCCTGCGATTGGCAGCAGCTGAAATGGAGAAGACTTTAGGCTTTCTCTTTCTTTACTTTGACCCTTCTTTGAGAGATTGCTGTTTCAGTATTGACCAGTTGTCATTGAATCAATAAGTTAACTGATTTAAAAGGAGTCTTCTGTGGCTTTAAGTTTGTCTGAAAGAAAAAAAAGAACTTTTTATTTAGTCTTGGATTATAGTTAAAAATTATGATGGGAAAAATGTATTAACTGTTCATAGATATTAAACATATCTAATTCTTCAGATAAAATGAAGCATTTTTATGTGTAAATGGCATTTTTTTCTCCATTTTTCCTACTTTGCCCTTCTCATTTATCAGTTTTTGGCACCTTTCCATGCTGTCTCAGCAAATTTCTTTGTTGAATGCTTAACATGAGAGAGGAGATATTTGTGATTAGGTATGCTGCTAAAAATCTTTTTTATATTTAGCTGAATAATGAATATTTGATTTAAAAATCTTTGAGCTATACATAACTGTTTGACAAGGATTGTCTTCAGTGGATCATACTATACTTATGAAATGGCAAATATCTGTTTCCTTCGGATACAACCATTTCAGAGCACTCTCAGAATTTTCTGTTGAGGACAGGTGATTGATTGCTTGTCACCTGCAGTCAACCCCATTGAGTCCCCCAAAATTACAGCATTCACAAACTAAAGCCAAAATTGTATTTTTAAAGTTAAAATTGAATCCAGGTTTCCTGACTTTCTCCTCCTCCCTTTTTTTCTTTTTCCTTTCCTTTTAGTATGTCTCAAAGCCATGCATTCTGTGGAAATTTGTCTCTGTGCCCTGGAGAGCTTTTGCCTTTAGCTGTTTTCCTTAAGGAAAGCACTGGTGGTAGGTGATTAACGCTCATTTATTTTTAAAATTCAATTTGTATCTCTCATCAGTTTCTAAGGTTATGAGATGAACTTTGGTTTACAGAGAAAAGTATAGTTTAAAAGTTAGAACACTCAAGTTCTGATGAGATATCTGTATAATCACCAACACACTTTTCTAAACAGAATGCTGAACATTGCAAACAATAAAAGAAATTTTAAAAAGAATGAACAAAACAGTTTAAATATTAATCATTCTATGCACCAGAGACACTGTGCTAGCACCATGGATACAAAAATTAGTGAGACAGTCCTAGTTTAAAACTTACACTCTAAGGAGAGGACTAGGAATTCCAGGCTCTGTGTATGTGAGATGATGGCAGCAGCCCCAAGATACCATAGGGGCTCCAGGTCAGAGGATTCTCTGGCAGGGACGGGGGAGGACAAAGCTGTAGGAATCCCAGGGAAATTCATGAGCAAACAAGAAGTGCGACAGCTACTGATGACCATACGTGCTGTGTGTAACTTGAGCGCAAAGTGTGAGGCAGGACTGGGAGGAGGAACAACCAAGATTCTGGGGACTCTGACCCTGTAGGCCAAGGGGCCTGTGCTGGAATGGGTCCCGCTGAAGAGTTCTAGGCAAGGAAGTGGCAGTTGGTTTTAGTTTCAGGAGGATCAGACTGTCAGGGTGGAATGGGAAAATGGATAGCAGAGTACATGGTGCTGAATGAACAAAGGCAGGTGGAGTAGCATTTTATCATGAGTGTGTATGTTTATATCTGATGTATTTCTATATTGTTAATTTGAAAATTGTATTTCAAATGACAGTATCATCATGACTTACTACATTTCTTTGAATATTAATGAGGTTGACTTTTTTTTTCATTCTTTGTCCTTTTACAAATCTTTTGTGATATACATGTATAAGTCTTTTGCTTATTATTCTCCTAGGATAGTCTTTTTCTTTTTTTGGATATTCTTTTTCTTAACAAACATGATCTTCCTTTATATATCAGGATAGTCTTCAGTTTATATTTGTTGGGAATATTTTCTAATTTGTTTGGGGTACTTTTGCCATGTACTCTTCAACTACAGGCTGGATTCTGTCCCTGCAGCCTTGGTGGGACTGACACAAATAGATCCCTAAAGTACACTGGGTGAAAGCCAGGAGTATCTTGAGGGAATTTTAATATACCCAGACTTGGGAATTCCCTGGAGATCCAATGATTAGGGCTCTGTGCTTTCACTACCGAGAGCCCAGGTTTAATCCCTGATCAGGGAATGAAGATCCCACAAGCTGCACAGCAAGGCCAAATATATATGTATACACACACACACAGACTTCTGCTCGAGGCCTTTGTCTTCATCCAGAGATTCAAACAGAGGTTTTATATGAGTTAATTCTTTTTCCTTTTTTCTCTAAGACAGGGTTCTCCATCCTTGGCGCTATGGACATTTTAAGTTATATAATCTTTGTTTCAAGGACTGTTCTGTGCATCATAGGATGTTTAGCAGTATGACTACTGGGATGCCTGTAGCAACCTCTAGTTGTAACAACCAAAAATGTCTCCATGTAACAGCAGGATGAGCACAGCCCTTAGCAGGCAGCCATTGCTGTGCCTTATTATTCCATACCTTGTTACTAGGCAACAGGTGTTGGTTGGTACCTCAGTAGGCCCTGCCCACAAGCAAGCATCAATGAGCGGCTCTTAGTTGCCCTGCCCAGCTATTGGTCAGCACCACAGTGGGCCCTGCCCACAAGGAACTGTCAATAAGGGACCATGAGGGAAGCGATTCAGCCAGGGTCAGTGGTGTGGTGGTCATCAGGTGGAGAGTGAGGTAAGGGGCAGATTCAGGCCTTCTCCTGGAGGCCCTCCAGCTTATCCAGCCTTGGGCCAACTGGTGAGCTGGTGGGCCCAGGGAGCAGGCTGGACACTCTGTCCTGCTGGGCTCCAGAGCCCTCACTCAGGCCCTCCATGCCAAGGCCCAGGCCTTGAGGCAGCAGTGAACCTGTCTGTGACCTAATGGCAGTGCCCGTTTGTCTGGGTCACAGTCTGTGAGACCTGGTCTCCCCTACTTGGGCAGCCTGAGGAGACTGAGGGCCAGTTGGGTTGGACGCCTGGCTCCCTCAGGGGTGACAGGTGGGCAGAGTGTGGGGAACCTGGCCCTGAGGAGCTGTAGCTGAGTTCTGCCTCCTCTTAGCCAGGACTGGGACCTCGGAGGGTGAAAGTTGTGCCTTGGGACTTTGCCCTTTCTTTTCAGGACAGAGTAACATTATTCTGTTAACAATAAGCAAAAAGCATTCGTTTGGTAGAGATTTACAGGAAAATCGTTACCAAACCGTGACCTGACCATAAAGATTCTGATACCAAGAAGTTTGCAACAACTCACCACAACATTCCCTCACCTTTTGCTTTTAAAGGGGCTTGCTAAAAGCTTTCAGTAATTTTGGAGTTCTTAGGACATGAGCCACCCATTTCCCTCTGTGAATGTGTAATAAACCTTTCTCTGTTCCAAACTCTAATGTTTTAGTATTGATGGATCTTCCTGTGTATTGGGCACATGGACTTGCAATTCTGTAACGTCTGTACACAGGCATTTCATTTCATTTCATACTTACATTCTGTGGGAGCTGATGTGCACCAGGACGTGTTGTAGGTGTTTGCAACAGGGGTCAGTCAGACAGAGATGGTTTCTGTTGTCATGGAACCTACATTCTGGGGTGGGGTTGGGAGGAGTAAGATAGAGGGAGGGTGGAAGTGAATGCATAGACAAACAAGCCAGTATCTGGTTTGAAGAATACAATTCTTTTTCTGTAAATCAGGCCTCGTGGAGATTTTAATGTTAATATGACTTATGGAAATAATTTAGCTTCAGTATCCTATAACATTCAGAAAACTGAATGGCAGAGAAAATGAACTTTATGTCTGCTTCATACTTTTTACAGAAGACACCAGTATTTTGTGGTCTTGCAGCCTGGTCAGAAATGCTCTTGTGAGCCTTGACTACAAAACTCCCATCTGGCAGCCTCTTGAATTCTTGAGGAAACAAACCTCAAATATACGACAATCACAAATCACAAAAATCTCAAGACATTTCCTAGGTTTCCTAAAGAAGACTGTAGTAAACATGTCTCTAAATTTTCCCTTCCCATTCTTTCTGTTCTGACCCAGCTTTTTACCCAGCTACTCTACTGGAACTTCTTATCAAGGGAAAGGGTAGGATATCTCTTACCTGGGACTGAGTATACCTCCTCGGCCTGCCTGCCATGGTCCTCTCAGTTCCCTGCTCTCTCCTCACTTGATTTTCTTTACTCTGGCTTCCAGGACACTGCAACCTCCTAATTTTCCTTTTCACTGGCCTGTCCTATCTCCTTTGCAGGCTACTTTTCTTGATGTTAGTGTCTCCTGGTCCTCTTTCGTCTCCATCAGTTCTTGCTCTTGCTGACTTCATGGCTATAGCAGAGTGTACAAGCTGGCCACTTCCAGATGTGTCCTCCCTGGCCTCCAGATGCATATACCCAGCTGCTCCTCTAGATCCCCACTGCAATGCCTGAAAGGCATTTTGCAAAACTAAGCCCTCCAACACAGCCTTCTCTATCTCCACCAGGGTAACTCCTCTTCCTTTCACATGCCCATAGAATCTATCAGCAAACCTTGCTGGCTTTTCCTTTAAAGTAGAGCCAGAATCCATCACCTTCACATGGATTGTTGAAATAGTCTCTTTACATGGCCTTTCAGCTTCTAACCAATGCTCTTCCCCCACATATCCCCACCCCAAACATCAACATTTAGTGTAGCAGCCAAAGAGGTCATGCTGAAGCACACATATACCATGCAACTCTGATGTTTCCCTGCTGCTTAATTGCTTCATTCCTCTGACTTTTTGTGACCCTTATCGACTGTAGCCTGCCAGGTTCCTCTGTCCAGGGGATTCTCCAGGCAAGAATACTAGAGTGGGTTGCCATGCCCTTCTCCAGGGGATCTTCCTGACCAACGGGTCGAACCCAGGTCTCCTGCATTGCAGGCAGATTCTTTACTGCTGAACCACCAGGGAAGTTCTAAATGTTCAATAAAAATCCAAGTCCCTGGCAGTAACATCCGGGGCTCTAGAAAATCAGGTCCCACCCACCTCAGCTTTTCCTTTACTTTCTCTGCTCCAGTCATGTTGTTTCTGGACTGTGAGACACATCCCCAACTCAGGACTTTGCACCCCTGTTCCCTCTGTCCAGAAAGATCGATTCCTATGGAACTTTACCTCCTTCAAGTCTGTGTTCACACGTCTCTTGTTTATTAAGGCCTCCCGCTCACACTCAGCCCCTCTGTCTCCCTTATGTTGTAGTAGTTCCGAATACATGTCCCCTCGAAATTGTCAGTTTGGCATATTGGTTACTTTGAACTAAAGTTATCGAGAAACAATCACTTACAAAAAAGTAAACTCTTGGGACTGACCAGGTGGTCAGTTGAGTAGTTGATACTCTACCTTCTACTACAGGGGGCATGGGTTTGAACCCTGGATAGGGAACTAAGATCCCACATGCTGCATGGCCCAGCAAAAAAAGAACCCCTGCAGGAAAGAACCCACAAGAGAAAGCCCACCACTCATAAAAGAGTCACTTAAAAAAAAAGAAGTAAGCTCTTACTCTCCTTTGTCCCTGTGAAAGCAGGAGATAAAACTGCCATGTGAAAGGTATCGTCCCCTCAGCAGTGAAACAGTAGGACCCTGTATGGCCCTCCTGGATTCAAAAGACCCTCTGTGTCCCCTGTTTCTTATTTATATAGAAAAAAGGCTTTAGTCTCCTAAGCCTTCCCTGCGTTCCAAAGAGCAGGCACAAGAAGTTACTAATTAGTGGAGAGAGGGAATACAGACACGAAAAGCAGTCAAGAAACATCATCATCAGTGTTAGTCACTACCCATGGACTGTAGCCCAACAGGTTCCTCTGTCCAGGGGATTTCCCAGGCAAGAGTACTGGAGAGGATTGCCATTTCCTTCTCCAGAGGATCTTCCTGACCCAGGGATCAAACCAGGGTCTCCTGCATTGCAGGCAGATTATTGGCTGTCTGAGCCAACAAGGAAGCCCCAAGAAATAATAGTGCAGAGATTAAAAAAAAAGTCCTGGTTCTCCCCAAGTGACATACATAGCAATCTGATGCATATCTTTGAGTTTTTCTGCAGGAACTAAGACTGCGCCCACATGTAGGATGATAACAACAAGCTAAGGATGAGTATGTAGACCAAGGCTGGTTGGAACCAGTAGGCTGATAATTAAGAGTCTTGAAACCACTTGGTTACCTGACTACGGAACAATCAGAAGAAAGCCATGTACCCTGCAACCCTCATCCCAATTGTTGCCTTTAAACACCCTTCCCTGAAAGCCGTCTGGGGGTCTTTTGAGCATGAGCCGCCCATTATTCTTACTTGGACCTGAAATAAATGCTATACTTTCTTCACCACAACCTGGTGTCCTTAGATTGGCTTTGCAGCATGGTGGGCAAGCAGACCCAGGATTGATCTGATAACACCAAGAGAGCAGAAGTCATATTTATCACCAGATGGAATTTAGAGCCAAGAAGGCTTAAAATAAACAAACTTTGTTTAGGGAAGGAAAAATAATTTTCCCTCTGTCCTATTAGGTTCTTTCCTAGGAACTCACTGTAATTAAAGATAGTAAACAGGAAACCAAAAAAACCCAAACTTTATCAGCATGTATACCTTTTGTGTACATGGGAGATACCCAGGAATATTGAGTAATATCCCAAAATGGCCCAAGAGTGACACAGAGTGAAAATCGTTCAGTCGTGTCCGACTCTTTGCAACCCCATGGACTCCATGGAATTCTCCATGCCAGAATACTGGCGTGGGTAGCCTTTCCCTTCTCCAGGGGNTTTTCCCTCTGTCCTATTAGGTTCTTTCCTAGGAACTCACTGTAATTAAAGATAGTAAACAGGAAACCAAAAAAACCCAAACTTTATCAGCATGTATACCTTTTGTGTACATGGGAGATACCCAGGAATATTGAGTAATATCCCAAAATGGCCCAAGAGTGACACAGAGTGAAAATCGTTCAGTCGTGTCCGACTCTTTGCAACCCCATGGACTCCATGGAATTCTCCATGCCAGAATACTGGCGTGGGTAGCCTTTCCCTTCTCCAGGGGATCTTACCAACCCAGAGATCGAACCCAGCTGTCCGCATGCAGACAGATGCTTTACCAGCTGAGCCACAAGGGAAGCCCCAAGCCACCACCTTAAATACCTCTAGCAAAGGACCAATGAACATGTTGAAGGGTGAGGAAGCCAGTTATTGGAGGCTACAGGAAAGGCACAGCTAACAAGAGTATGATTATTATGTAGTTAGCTCTTTGTCTTTTCCATTGGTCGGATTATAAGATGTAGAACTATCTGCCTCATCCTGGCACAGAGAGGGAGATACCCTTACAAATAGAGATTTTATTTATAAATGTAAGTGTTTCTTTAAAAAGACTAGCTAACTTCTTGGTCACTTCTTTACAAGTCATGTTTTTATGGGGCTCCTGTGTGTACAAAATTAATTTTTTTTTCTCCTGTTCATCTAATGGCCTTATAGCCATTATATTANTATATATATATGTATATCAGATATACACTGATATAGAAGATGTCTGGTGCCATATATAAAATTAAAAATATGTGGGGAAAATATTTACAATGTAAGAGTCAAACATGCTTATTTAACATTTTCATTTTGAAAAGAATGCAACAGAAAACAGACAAGGGTAGTAGAAAACCTCAGATGTTCCCATTAACATTAGAATTAAGACAATGTCCACACATTATCATTCTGGAGGTTCCAACAAAATATTCAGATGAGAAAAAGTATATGGATCTTTATAGATGGGAAAAGTAATGAAAATTACCATTACTTCCAGACCAAATGATTCAGTTCATTTCAGTTGCTCAGTCGTGTTTGACTCTTTGTGACCCCATCAACTGCGGCATGCCAGTCTTCCCTGTCTATCACAAACTCCTGGGTCTTGCTCAAACTCATGTCCGTTGAGTCAGTGATGCCATCCAACTATCTCATCCTCTGTTGTCCTCTTCTCCTCTGCCTTCAATCTTTCCAAGCGTCACAGTCTTTTCCAATGAGTCAGTTCTTCACATCAAGTGGCCAAAGTATTGCAGTTTCAGCTTCAGCATCAGTTCTTCCAAAGAATATTCAGGACTAATTTCCTTTAGAATGGACTGGTTTGATCTCCTTGTAGTCCAAGGGACTCTCAAGAGCCTTCTCAAACACCACAGTTCAAAAGCA
>SJYH01007781.1:12792-23633 GCA_006408735.1 Sylvicapra grimmia | reverse complement strand
AAGGTCCGTCTAGTCAAGGCTATGGTTTTTCCTGTGGTCATGTATGGATGTGAGAGTTGGACTGTGAAGAAAGCTGAGCGCCAAAGAACTGATGCTTTTGAACTGTGGTGTTGGAGAATACTCTTTTGAGATTCCCTTGAACTGCAAGGAGATCCAATCAGTCCATTCTAAAGGAGATCAGTCCTGGGTGTTCTTTGGAAGGAATGATGCTAAAGCTGAAACTCCAATACTTTGGTCACCTCATGCGAAGGGTTGACTCATTGGAAGAGACTCTGGTGCTGGGAGGGATTGGGGGCAGGAGGAGAAGGGGACGACCGAGGATGAGATGGCTGGATGGCATCACCGACTCGATGGACAGTTTGAGTGAACTCCAGGAGTTGGTGATGGACGGGGAGGCCTGGCGTGCTGCGATTCAGGGGGTCACAAAGGGTCGGACACGACTGAGCGACTGAACTGAACTGATGCATGTATATGCATGTGTGTATTTAAATAAACAGAAATACATTTCATCTGCCCCTTCCCTCTGTTTCTTTCTTTAACGTGAATGCTATCCTACCATACACACTCTTCCTTGTGTGTTTTTTTAGCTAACAAATGAATATATTTTAGAAATCTTGTCATATCATTCCATACAGTACTGCCTCATTCTTTTTGACAGCAGTAGACTATTCCACTGAGTGACTTTACCGTGATTTGCGTGACCAGTGTCCAAAGGCTGGACATTTAGTGGCTTCTGGTCTTTTCTTACTACCAACATGACTGGAATAACCTTCTTTGAAAGTGCGTCATTGCACACAGTTGGAAGCTCATCAGCACAGGTTTTAGAACGGAAGGCCCTGCATCAGAGTATACGTCCATTTCAAAGTGGGAGGAGCTCTTTCCAAGCCGCCCTTCCCAAAGAGAAGCAGAGGAGACTCTGACTGAAGTGCATGTGGACAGGCCACGCTGCATATAGGGACACGTTTTAAAGTCTTTACTGAGAGCTGGGTCAGAATACAATCAGAAACAGTTTCATTTCTTCACTGCTAATTACTGTTTCCTCGGTCCCCACTTCCGATTGGGTGGTTGGTCTTTGTCTTATCTGCTTATAGGAGCTCTTCACATATTAAGGATGTTGCTCTCGTCTATCTAACGTGTACTGAAATTACCTTTGATGTTCATTATTCATACATTGACTTTCTTTATGGTGTCGGTAAAATATTTTTGAATACATGAATGAATAACTTAGCGGACCATCAAGTTCTAAGATTGATCTGCAAATTGGAAGTCATAGGCAGCGCTACATTCCCGGACATGAGATAATGGGTGTATATGAAGGCAGCTTGAAAAAATATTTGCAGATTTAAACACATACTCCTTGCACTTGCTAAGGCTTACTTGGCTCTAATTCAATTGAACACATCCTGAATTAAATGAACCCTTATAAACCCACTGGTGTGTCTCCCAAATCATTCCCACCCTGGAACCTGGCACCTCCAGTGGCTCAAGCCAGATTCCATGAAGGCATCCAAGACGCTCACCTCCCCCTTGGTCTTCCACGTCCAATCCCTAGAACACCCTTTGGCTCAGTCTTATCTTTGAATCCTGGAGCTATACTGAACAGCGATCAGTCACCTTTCTTTTCAAGGGTCTCATGGCAAGATTTTTAGCCTTTCTGGGCCAATAAGTCTCTGTCGCAGCTAAAGGACTTTGCATTAAAGCAGTCCAGACTCACATAAGAAATAGACGTGACTGTGCCAAAAAGTCCTTATTTGCACAAAGAGGCTGTGGGCTGGACGGCCGAAGTCTGGCCACCTCTGACCTAGAGAGCTTTCTCTGCCAGCTCCTGCAGGAGACGAGGCCGAGCTGCTCTCTGGTGAAAGAGCAGTTTTGACAGAAATGTGAACCGCTATACTTTATTTCTTTAAAGATATATTTTGTGAAAATTTGAATTCTATGAGGCTGAAAAAGTGTAATGTAAAGAGTAGCCAGAGAGTCCTGATTTACATTCAGAAACCAAAATAATAATCTTTAAACACAGCTCTCACGAGCCTCGGGTTTCTCCCCTATAAATTGGGGTCCTATTAGCTCCTATTTCCTAGGGATCTGCTGACGGTTATCTGAGGTCGTCTACATAAAGTGCTCAGCACCGTGAGTGACGGGCAGAAGTGCCCGGGAAATGTCACCATTTACCGAATGTCAGCAGTAACAGACTGGCTAACCTGGCCCAGGCAGAGGAGGCGTCCTGCAGGCCGGCCACCGGCCAAGCTGAGAATCGAAGTGCCCAGAGGGCCCTGCCTGGAGCCAAGAGTCCCCAAGACGCACTGATAAGATGCTCCGTAAGACCGTGCCCTTTCGGGATCTCACAGTGCCCAGCCCAAATCCTCATTTTCTAGGGCCTATAGTGAAAGTGTTGTGTCCAACTCTTTGCGACCCCTTGGGCCATACAGTCCATGGAATTCTTTAGGCCAGAATGCTGGAGTGGGTAGCCTTTCCCTTCTCCAAGGGGATCTTCCCGACCCAGGAATCGAACTGGGATCTCCTGCACCGCACGCGGATTCTTTACCAACTGAGCTATCAGGGAAGCCCTAGGGGCTCTGGTGTGATAATTCTGAAAACCTAAGCAATCTAAGCCAGTCCTGACATAGAGCCCCCAGTGAGCATGGAAATGTTCTCTCTACCGTGTTAGGTGTGGTAGTCACTGGCCACATCTGGCCACTGAAATGTAGCTGGCGGGCCTGCGAAACTGTTTTGAACTCAATGTTTAATTCATTTACATCGAAATGTCTTTTTTCGACAATCACAGGTTTCTGATAACCTCCAGCTCATACCACCTCCCTGAGTAAGGAACTGAAGAACCCTAACGGAGAAGCTGATGGCTTCATAAACTGCCAACGGAAGTTTAAGACAGTTTAAGATCAACAAGCATTCATTACACAGGACTGAGTGAAGGGTTGAAGATACTTTCCATTTTTACGGCTTTTTGTCTGAAATGCTGGCTTTTAATCTTTGTTTTTCTAGACATAAGGAACCATTTCGCTCTCATTTAACTATGACAGCAATTTGGCAAATTATACCTTTGTAAGCCGAAGTGAAACGTTTATATTGTCTCTCTACCTGATCCTTCCAGAATTTGGAAACTCCTAGCAAGCATTCTTATTTAATGGCAATGTAGTTACCTGCATAAATTCAATAAGAATCTCTTCTTTTAATGGGGTATAAATGGAAACAGCGTTGAGAATATGCACAGACTTTACCCAGACAGCTTTAAAGAGCCCAGGTGAACTGTAAGGAGTCACGCAGCTCCTGGGAGAAACAGCCTGGTGCCTTGCTTCAGAGTTCCTAGCAGCACTCCCGGGCAAACAAGGACGGACAGCTCCTGGCAGACGCTGGAATCTCAGCTTACACTAAGGCCTTCCTTGAGAAGGCAGGAAACCCCCCAGATCTGTAGATGCTATGAAATCTGACTCATCTATGGAGAGGACCGCGGGCCTCCAATCTTCTCACACCATGCTCAAGCACAGGAGAGATTATTCTGACCAGGGAAAAAGGAGATGGCATCAGAAGTAGACAGCTATCCCAAGAGGCCAAGCTGACCCATGTGAGCTGAAAGAGTTAGTCGCTCAGTCGTATCCGACTCTCTGCGACCCGTGGACGGCAGCCCGCCAGGCTCCTCTGTCCAGGGAATTCTCCAGGCAAGAACACTGGAGTGGGGTGCCATTTCCTTCTCCAGGGGAGTCTTCCCCACCACAGAATTCAAAGCTGGGTCTCCTGCATCAGAGGCAGCTTCTTTACCACCTCAGCCAGCAGGGAAGCCCAGACCTCACCCATATGACTCTTTATCTTTTTCTTTTTATTATTGTGAGGACTTTTGCATGTGAATGAAATGTTTTTCTAGCATAAGCAGAATCTTATGCAGAGTTTAGAAACTATTCCAGCTGATGGACTCATGGCCAGTTGCCCATGTGGAGGACTACTGGCTGACTTTGGTGGATTTCTCTTCTCCAATGCTCTAACTGGATGGTCCTTAAGAAACTTATTCTAGAAGAAAGAAATATTCTTCTGCTGGTGCCGTTTTTAAAACTGAAGTATGGTTGGTTTATATTAGTTTTGGGTGAACAGCACAGTGATTTAATATTTTTATAGATTATTTTATGTTTTATACTTATAGTAGATAATTTGTATGATTTAAAGGTATTAAAGTCATTGCCAAATAATGGCTATATTTCTCTGTGCTGTATAATATACCCTTGTTGCTTATTTGTCTTATGCATAGTAGTTTTTGCCTCTTAATCAGATACCCATCTCGTGGCCCCCCTCCCCTCCCGAGTAACCACGTTTATTCTCTACATCCGTGAGCGTGTGTTAGTCTCACAGCTGTGTCCAACTCTCAGTGTCCCCATGGGCTGCAGCCCGCCAGGCTCCTCTGTCCATGGGACCCTCCCGGCAAGAACACTGGAGTGGGCTGCCATTCCCTTCCCCAGGGGATCTTCCGGACCATAGGACTGAACCCGGATCTCACGCACTGCAGGTGGATTCTTCATCATCTGAGCCACCAGGGAAGCCTTCAGTCCCTTTCTGTTTTGTTAGATTCATTTGTCTGTTTTATTGTTTAGATGCCACATGTAAGTAATAATATATAGAGTATTTGTCTTTCTCTGTCTGACTTATTTCACTAAGCCTAATACCTTCCATGTCCATCCACATTGTTGCAAATGGCAGAATTTCATTCTTTCTTTTTATGACCGAGTAGTATTTCAGTGTGTGTCTGTAAGATGTTATATGTGTAGGGATCCAACCCACAGCTCCTGCATTGGAATTTCGGAGTTTTAACCACTGGAAGAAGTCCCAAGAAATGTTCATTATTGTAAATATTTGCTTAAAGGCAGGAGATCCTCATCAATGGGAGAGAGATACAGAATTGGAGTACATTTTTTTCACTCATGTGTCCATCACAGGCTAGTGCTGGGGTAAGTGAACATGCCAGACCCGGTCAGCAGCGACACAATGGCCATCCTCCTTCGCTGTGACACCAGGAGCTCTTCGCTGATACAAGATTGCTCAGCTTCTCTCGCAGCTGCTTACAGTCATGTGACTGGGCTCCGGTCACTGAGGTTTAAGGAAAAGACGTCTGGGTATCTTGGAGGAGTTTCCCTTTGAGGGTCTAAAGTGTGTTTTCCCTCCCACTCATCGGCCCCCTTCCGCCTGAGCCAGAACGTGGGCTGGGTGTGGGGGTGAGCCCTCTCCAGCCACAGAGCCCCCAGGTCAAAGGGCCCTGGCCATCCAGCCCCACGGGGTGGCCACACCTTGGCCCCTGAGAGGTTAACACACAGACCACCCACACGAGAGAGACGGCAAGCTGGGTTTATTGAAGCTGCTGTATCTCGCATCACAGTGGTCCAGCACGCGCCTCTGGGGAGAGCGCAGGTGCTCTGGAGCGGGGGGTGGGGGGGGTGCCCTCGGGATCTAGGAGAGGCAGAGGATGCTGAGACAGCACAGGGGGCACTCCCACGCCTGGATCTCCTCGTGGTCCACGCCAGGCTTGGAGGGGGAGGTGCAGCTCGAGCCGGGTCTCGAGGCGTCGGGGTCAGACTGGGAGTCAGAGTCGGAGTCATCCGTTTCCAGGTAGTAAGCGAAGCAGACGCTTGGCTGGAAGGAGAGAGAACAGAGAAGCAAGAGGGGAATGTTACACCCAGGGCACCAACTCACCCTTAGTGTGGGAGCTGAGCCCTGGCACCCAAGGGCGACCACCGGGGGCTGGATTCCAGGTTGCTTACAAGCAGCTGGGGGCTCCGGGGCAAAATACCTGACCTTCCCACACTTCCGTTTACAATTCGGTTTGATGAAATAAAAGTAACTGCTCCCTCAGGGCCGGGTGAGGACTGAACAGGATAACCCAAGAAAAGGATGCTTGCTGTCTGATGCTTAGTGAGAGAGGGTTTTGCGCCTACTCAGTGCCCTCATCTCGGCACAACCATCCTGCCTCTCTTCCCGGAAGCCTTAGCCTCCACACTAAGGATATTTTGGGTCCAGATCATCCTTTGCAGTGGGGGTCGGGGGCCACGCTGGACACTGCAGGTGTTGAGAGATAGCTCTGGCCTCTACCCATAGGGTTCCCTGGTGGGTCAGTGATAGAGTCCACCTGCAATGCAGGAGACCCAGGTTTGATCCCTGGGTTGCACCCCTGGGTCAGGAAGATCCCCTGGAGAAGGGAATGCCTCCCTACTCCAGCATTCTTGCCTAGAGAATCCCATGGACAGAGGAGCCTGGTGGGCTACAGTCCACGGAGTCGCGAAGACTCGGACACGACTGGGCAACTAACATTTTCACACTTTCACACGAAGATACATTACTAAGCACAGTACCTGGCCCAGAGGGACCCTGTGATCTGGGGGAAAGAATGAAAACAAGGCAGCGCGCAGCTAATTCACGAAGCAGGATATGGACAGAGATTGGACGAAGGTGTGTCTCAAGGTGAAAAGCCTGAATGTTGCAACAGCCCACACTTATCTAAAAGTATATTCTGTATCTAAGGTCATAAAGACTGAGGAATGCACATATATTTATTAGATAGAACAAGCAGATAAAATATTAACAGTCGGTGAATCTGGATGAACTTTATACCATTTTTGCAAAACCTGTGACTCTCACGTTCTTTCCTAATAAGATTTTCTAACGAGTCCTTCCCAGGACTTTTGCAGGCACTAACAGGAAAGACGTTCTCGCAGGCATCTGACCCAGGGCCTCCCCCGACCCCTCTCACCAGGGTCCCCCCAGGCTCCCCTCCTGCCTGTTAAGAAGTCCAGGACAGAGGAGATGCCTCATTGGCCAAGTGTGAGTCAGGTACCAGCCCAGGACCAGTCACCGGGAACCTTGGCACCGCCGGCTCTGATTGGTCAAGGGCATACCTGGAACTGGTCTGAGGATGGGGTCATATCCATTCGAAGTGCACGGAGACAGGTGGTCCCCCCAGAAAAGTCAAGGGGGTTAGTAGGAGGAGGACTGGTACCCGGGTGGACAAGGCCACAGCTGCCTCCACAGGAGGGACCGTTCCCTAACTCATTCCTTCATTTAATCAGCCCGAGTGTATACAGTGCCGGACATGGGTTACATCCGTGCTGGGCAGAGGGGGATACGTCCCTGAACAATGCCCCCACAGGACTATGAAGACAGATGATGAACACACAGATACGGGGAGCAATAGTAACGCTGACGAAAATTCAGTAAGGCAGAGGCTTAGAGCCAGATTGGGAGGAAGTGTCTAAGGGAGGCTTCATGAAGGCGACACTGGAGCAGAAGTTGGAATTAGGAAAGAGAGGAGGCAGGAAAGAGGGCAGCATCTCCAAGAAAACGACCCGCCAGAGGATGGGGCCACATGCTCAAGGGTGTGCCAGGGGTGCCTAGCCACCCACAGCTTCTCCCGGGCAGAGAGGCTGAGGCATGCGCCTTTCTTCTCAGAACCAAGGGGCTCCGGTAAAAGTGGCGAAAGAAGCAGGCTTACCAAGGGACAGATGGGCAGGAACTTGGCTGACATCTTCCCCTCCTCTTTGTTGAGCAGATCATCAGGGTTCGCAGAAGGCAGGGCTGAGGCGGGGAAGAGAGAGGCGTGAGGCCATTGTGCCCTCTGAGGCTTGAGACACTGAGTAACGAGGTCTTTATCATGAAACCAGTGATGAAAGTCACCGTGCTGGGTACTCGTCATGTGCCAGGCACGCTCTTCCGCATTCTACAGGCAGGGGAGTTGTGGGGCCTACTACATGAGGTGGTGTCTGGGGGTTCCTCCCGGGCGCTGCTCAGGGCCCTCCTTCCTTTAGGGGAGCCAGGGCAGATATCTGGGGCTGGAAGCCCACGGCCCGGACACTCCTGCCTGCCCACAGTTTCTGCCCCCCGCGGGTCTCACCTCCTTTCTCCGGAGGCCTGGTCTGCACCTCCTCGGTCTCCTGGCCCTCGATGGTGCTCAGAGGCAGCATCATGACACCACAGGTGCTCCCTGCAGCCAGGACACAGAGCAGTTAGTGCCCGGGCGGTGGAGCCGGGCGGCCTGGCTGTGGCTCTCAGAGCTCGGGTGGACTCAGGCACTTCCATCCCCTCCCACGTTTCCGGGTCCCCAGCATCCAAGGGCACGTGCTGGCAATGCCTCCTGCTGGTTTCCTCCAAGGCCCAGGGTGTGATCTGGGGAGAGCGGTGGTCATGGCGCCCGGCAAGGACAAGGGCAGGGCTCGTGGTACCTGGGGCTCACCCCCCTTTGAAACTAGAACAACTGTGACCCGAAGTGCTGGGACCAGGAAGCTGCAGCTCGGCTAACTGGGTATCAAAAAGGCCTCTGGAGACGCATACAGCAAGCGCTCAGTAAGTGCCCTCGTGGAGCAGTCCCAGGGCTGTCTCTCAGCTCTGTCCCGGGGCTCCCAGGCAGCCTGCCCAAGGGGTGCAGACAGGCCCTCCCCTCCTGTCCTCGGCCCCTCCAGGTACAGGAGGCATCAGTCCTGCCCTCAGGACTTAGGTGAGGGGAAGGGCCAGCCGAGACCCCCAGCACAGCCCTGGGGCGGGGCCAGCCCTGCAGGGAGGGTGCTGGGCACAGGCTCAGTGTGGCTCCTCCCCGCTGCTCCAGCATCACCCTGGGCAGGACGTGGGCCAGTGTGTCTTGAGACTGTGAGCTGGGGGGATTCAAGCCTCCCAGTCACTAGCTGGGAGATCTCAAGGATCAAGTTCGCCAGATTTAACATTATAACAAATACGCAGCAAACCGACATTTGACTTTCAGATACATAAATCAATTTTTAGTATAAATATCTCCAAACACTGCATGGGACATGTCTACATTTTAAAACTTCATTTTAAAAATTTTATTTCAGTATATTACTTTCAAGTATAGGCAAATCCCATGAAATGTTGGGACGTACTTATACTAAAAGGTAATCTATTATTTGTTGAAAATCGAATGTAAGTATTCGTCATGTGCCCCAGTTTGGGGGTATTTAACCTCTTGTGCGGTCACCTTTCCTCTCCACAAAATGGGCAGAATGATGAAACGTGAGGATTAAACAGGATTAAATGCATGTCAAGTGCTCAGCACACAGTCTGACCCAGACCCAGGCAGTCCTGTGTCGGCTCCAACTCTCTCGCTGTTGGGGGAGGGGCTCAGGGGGCCTCCCCCCACCGCTCCCGCCCACCTTCCCTGAACCCCTGTCTCTGACGCTGGGACCCTCCAGCCTGATCTCTGACCCCCCAGCGCCCCTCCGCCCCAGTCCAGGGCCTCCTTCTGGCCAGGTCGTCCGGGGGAGAGGAGCCCTGCGGGAGGGGGAAGCCCCCCGGGTCACAGAGCTGGGACGCCCCCCAGGATCGCGGTGACCCCTCGGGGCCTCTCCCGCGCTCGGCTCCCCAGGGCGCCCTCCCAGCGTCTGAGGCACCGGGGCCCGAGAGGTTCATTCGAAAGCACGGAGGGGCGCCTGCGGACACGCCGCCCCGCCGCTGAGGACCCGTCCCCGCCGGCGGCCCGGCTGGAGCGGGCGGAAGCCCCCCGGCGCCGCCCCGCGCAGCCCGCCCGCCTCCGCCCNTGAAGATGCACTTGTAGATCCTGAAACACACGCAGATGGGCAGTAACATCCTGAGGTTCAGGGAAGCTCAGGCACACGCACACACACAGATGTGCAGATACAGCTTCAAATACTGGGCACTTCCAGGCACACACACTGAGGACACACACCTTTGCACACTGAGATCTCACAGGACACCCTATGGGACACCCAGACCACGTCTGTCTGACACCCCAGGGTCCACCCTCGGCCTCACCTGGGGACCCACCCCCCAGAGAACGCCCCCTCTCAGACCCCCGTCACCCGCCTTTGCACTCTCTCCAGATGGTTTTCTTTAAATCTCAGAATCACTCCTTTGGGAGTATAGGCTTGGAAAAAATTGAAACCTACTAGGAAATCAAATCAGACAGATATGCAGAGAGACACCCTGGCGTGTCTCTCTCAGACACCCTCAGAGACACCCAGGCATGCACACAGACACGCACATATCCACACCCACACAGCAGTCACAGACATTCCTGGAAAATCAGACAACCCCTCAGCTCGCGGGCCTTTTGGAAACGCTAAGACCCGCTCACAAATCCACACACGCAAACGTGCATATTCAGGTTCACGGAGCTTGAAAAAGCAGACAATCCAGACAGTCACACACAGACACACGCACGTACGAACTTGCAGAAACACCTATTTCCAAACAGAGACTTTGGACACGGGGGCATAAAGACACAGACGCCTGGGCAGACGCGTTTGCAAAGCCGGAATCGGCCTCCAGACACAGGATCGCCTCGGGCCGGGGCAGACCCTCTGTCTCCCCCAGAGGCCGCCCCCCTAGAGGCGCGCTCCCGGGCCCCGCCGGCCGCCGGCGCGGGCGCGCAGACACCCGAGGCGCGGGAACGCTCAGGCGGCGCGCCTCTCGCCGGCTTGCTCGGTGCCCCGAAAGGCTCCGGGGGGCTCCTGGCCCCTCCGCACCCCCAGGCGCCCCTCGGGGCTCCCCCAAGTCGGCCTCGTGGGCTCCCTCCGGCCCGGCCGCGCCGCCTCCCCGCGCGCCCGGCCCGCCATGGGCGCCGCGCGGCGCGCAGAGCCGCCCTCGTACCTGCTGGCGGCTCCGGGCCGGGCGCCTGCTCCTCCTGCACCTGCCCGGGGAGGAGGCCCAGCCAGGCCCTCACCCGCACGGCCCAGTCCTCCTCGCTGCCCTCCAGCCTGCTCTCTCTCCGGCGGCCCGAGGCGCCCTCGGACCACGCGCCGCCCGCCGCGCGCCTCGGCAGGGTCTGAGGACTGCGGCCGCCCTCGGGGAGCCCGGGCTCCTCGGGGGGCTCCCGGGGCGCGCCC
>SJYH01007780.1:27054-41024 GCA_006408735.1 Sylvicapra grimmia | reverse complement strand
GTTATCCACAGTGACAAAATCTCCACAAATTGTAGGGGTGAGCTGCTTTATTTTTAGGGATTAAGGTTTTCTTCATTCTTTTTGAAGGCACACTGGCTCTTCTGGGTTATAATTCAGGAGTGTGGAGTTAATGAGGCCAAGGTTATAAGAGTCATTTACCATATGGGCCAGCTAGTTTTGTTTGTTTCCTGGCTGCAGCCTATATCTTAACAGTATTCCCCATCTCCTTTTGAATCATTTTACCAATACAAGCTTCGATAGAAGTGCTGCTTATCTTTAAGATGGGGAAAAGAGCTCAAGTGACATTTAGGCAATAGTATCTCTGCACAAATGAGGTTACCATAATCAGTAGGGATCACTATGATTTCTGGAGGTAACTCTCTCCCTTACATCAGCCAGATCAAGTACAT
This sequence comes from Sylvicapra grimmia, assembly GCA_006408735.1. Lineage (NCBI taxonomy): Eukaryota > Metazoa > Chordata > Mammalia > Artiodactyla > Bovidae > Sylvicapra > Sylvicapra grimmia. Next base: position 40,614 of record SJYH01007780.1, on the reverse strand, counting down.
GACAAGAAGAGTCAACTAAAGACCAGCCAGAAAACGTATCCAGGTGTCTCTGCTTTGTCAGTTGGAGGTTGTACCTCTGGCAACTATGAGCCAAATTATGGTCTGGAAACGTGAAGATGAGAGAACTGTTCTTGGTGAAAATCATCTGGGTTTTATTTCTGTGTTTGAGCTCAAAACATAACATTTTCAGGCATTTGAGATGAGTCTTTCAGATGCTTGAGACTTTTTAAAAATTTTTCATGTAAAATAGTGAACTCAGGTAAGGAATGAAATCTTCATTATTCTGTGCTGTGATAGTTTTGGTTGACTAAGAAGGGAAACCTAGCACATTGTGGGTACTGAATCATCACCTGTTACAGTACACATCAATGATTCTCATATAATGACCAATATAATTGACTGAGGTCACCAAAGAACCTCCTTATGGCCATGGTTTATTTCTTTGTCTTGAATAAAATATGCCCTAGTTGGGCTACTCTGTAAAATTAAAACTTAAAGATTAATAGTGGTGGCTCAAGCAGCTGAGCTTTCCAACAGAGACTCATCCAAAATATGGACAAGGAAAAGGGAGAGTAGGAGAAGCAAACAAGGAGGAATAAGGGCACTATTGAAACAGTAAGTACTTTCAAGGAGTATTCAAGCCAAGGCTGGGCTTATCATGGAGGAGATATCTGTTCAAGATAAGTCATTATAATAGATAACTTATAAATACAGGGAATAAAGAGATTAGAAGTCAAATCTGGATTTGACTTTTGCCCATCTCACTAACTGGCTGTGTGACCTTGGGTAAGTCACTTAATCACACTGAGGCTCTGTGTTCTTATTTGTTAAATGAGGGTGAAAATAGTAATTATCTCACAAACATTAGTTCTCTGTTGTTTCAGCTCTAAGTGGTTAGATTTTATGCAGTTGCTTTTCCAAACCTATTCCCTCCATATCTAGGCTTATAATGGAGATCACACTCCATATATACTATATATAAAATTCAAAGACTGATTCTTATTTATAAACAGATATAAAAGGCAGATAGTTCTTCTTCCTAAGAGCAGGTTTCAATGGGATAGGAGGCAGAACTGAGGTTAAGGAATATAGTTATGAAGCAGTTATTAAACATAAGCACTGTCCTCTGGCAGCCAGGGGTGGTGGCTGGGAGGAGCAACCTAAGGAGAGGTGGCTGCTCGGTTGCAGGAGGGCCTAGAGGAGCTATCCCACGTTGACGGTCAGGAAGGGTGGCAGTAAGGAGATACCCCTTGTCCAAGGTAAGGAGCAGTGGCTGTGCTTTCCTGGAGCAGCCTTGAAGAGATACCCCACACATCCAATGTAAGAGAAACCCAAGTAAGATGGTAAGTGTTGCAAGAGGACATCAGAGGGCAGACACACTGAAACCATACTCACAGAAAACTAGTCAATCTAATGACACTAGGGCCACAGCCTTGTCTAACTCAATAAAACTAAGCCATGACCGCGGGGCAACCCAAGATGGGCGGGTCATGGTGGAGAGGTCTGACAGAATGTGGTTCACTGGAGAAGGGAAAGGAAAGGCAAACCACTTCAGTATTCTTGCCTTGAGAAACCCATGAACAGTATGGAAAGACAAAATGATAGGATACTGAAAGAGGAGCTCCCCAGGTCATTAGGTGCCCAATATGCTACTGGAGATCAGTGGAGAAATAACTCCAGAAAGAATGAAGGGATGGAGCCAACGCAAAAACAATACCCAGTTGTGGATGTGACTGGTGATAGAAGCAAGGTCTGGTTCTGTAAAGAGCAATATGGCATAGGAACCTGGAAAGTCAGGTCCATGAATCAAGGCAAATTGGAAGTGGTCAAAAAGAGACAGCAAGAGTGAAAATTGACATTCTAGGAATCAGCAAACTAAAATGGACTGGAATGGGTGAATTCAACTCAGATGACCATTATATCTACTACTGTGGGCAGGAATCCCTCAGAAGAAACAGAGTAGCCATCATGGTCAACAAAAGAGTCCGAAATGCAGTACTTGGATGCAATCTCAAAAACGACAGAATGATCTCTGTTCGTCTCCAAGGCAAACCATTCAATATCACAGTTATCCAAGTCTATGCCCCAACCTGCAATGCTGAAGAAGCTGAAGTTAAACGGTTCTATGAAGATCTACAAGACCTTTAGAACTAACACCCAAAAAAGATGTCCTTTTCATTATAGGGGACTGGAATGCAAAAGTAGGAAGTCAAGAAACACCCGGAATAACAGGCAAATTTGGCCTTGGAATGCAGAATGAAGCAGGGCAAAGACTAATAGAGTTTTGCCAAGAAAATGCACTGGTNTATGTTAACCTTTAAAAAGTATAATAAAGCAAATTTTAGATCTAAAGAAGAGTCTCTTTAACCATTCTGGAATACTTTAAGCATGATAGTAAAAATTTAGAGTACTTTTAGTACACAATATACATTTCTCCTGCAAAATGATCACTTTTCTTTATTACTTTAGATATATTTAACATAAGTTGTATGTAGTCTTTCACAGATTACTTGGTCTGGCAGTCTCAGGAGCGGATAGCTTCTCTGAAGGGAAGTTCTAGAAAATTTTCTCTAGTATAAACCTTTGATAAATAAAGATTGAAGCTCTTTTGTGTTTGTTTAGAAGTCATAAGTACTGGTGTGCTTCATAATAACAAAATTTAACCCTTGAATTTTACATGTGAGTTTCAAGGATACTAATAAACAATTGCTAAATTCTGTTTCTTCTGCATTTTATTGAAACTAGGGACATTCTTTAAGGCTATAATCGATATGATACTAGAAAAATCTTTTAACAAATTAGGCCAGTGTTTAGTAGAAAGTTAATTAGTTTATATAAAACATCATTATTTTCATTTAATTGCTTTTGGGAGATATCTAGCAATAACATATGAAGAAAGTATGACTGCCTCTAATCTGAATCTCAACATATGATGGATTAGAACTGCAAAAAATAATGCAGCTCTGGAATTATTCCCTAAAACTAAAACTGCAGTAAAAAAAAAAAAAAGAAAGAAAGAAAAGATGTCTCCCTTAATACAGAGTTTTTGTATTTTTCCCCTAAATACAGAAGAATTGATGCTTTTGGACTGTGATGTTGGAGAAGACTCTTGAGAGTCCCTTGGATTGCAAGGAGATCCAACCAGTCCATCTTAAAGGAGATCAGTCCTGGGTATTCACTGGAAAGACTGACGTTGAAGCTGAAACTCCAATACTTTGGCCACCTGATGTGAAGAGCTGACTCATTTGAAAAGACCCTGATGCTGGGAAAGATTGAAGGCAGGAGGAGAAGGGGATGACAGAGGATGAGATGGTTGCATGGCATCACTGACTTAATGGACATGAATTTGAGTAAACTCCAGGAGTTGGTGATGGACAGGGAGGCCTGGCATACTACAGTCCATGGGGTCGCAAAGTGTCAGACATGACTGAGTAATTGAACTGAACTGACCTGACAGAGTTTTTATTGTAATCATTACATTGATTTCAAAGGAATGTTAAACCTACAATAGTCTTTGGATATTTCAACTTGGCTAGTCTATAGTTCTCAGTTATCCAAAAACAAATCTAGGTGTTGATATGAAGGTATTTTGTCAATGTGATTAGAGTCCATACTTAGTTGATGCTAAGTAAGGGAGATTAATTTAGGTTATCTGGTGGGCCTGATTCTTCCAGCAGAAAAGCCTTAAGAGCTGAGGTTTCCCTAATGAAGTGTAAATTCTGCCCATGGACAGCAACTTCAGTTTATGACTGGGAGTATTAGCCAGCCCTTCCTGACAACCTGGTCTCTGGATTTTGAACTTACAAAGCCAGCTCTACAATTGTTTAAGCCAATTCTATGCAGTAAATTGCTTAATACGTAGGCCCTCCTGGGTTTCTTCTGAATCCTGATATACTATAAAAACAAAAAACATAAATTGCAATCACTTAGTAAATATCAGTTGAATTAATTTATTTATTTTAGGCTTTTTATATGGACCATTTCTAAAGTCCTTATTGAATTTGTTACAATATCACCTCTGTTTTGTTTTGGTTGTTTTGGCCATGAAGTATTTGGGATCTTAGCTCCCCTGCCTTGGAAGCCAAAGTCTTAACCACTGGAACACCAGGGAAGTACCTCTGTTTAATTTAAATTTTGTAGTTAATGGTCAGTGGAATTCTTGAATAAACTTTTTATCATGACCTCTACAATAAACATTTTAAAACAACAAAGATATTTTCTTTGCTTTAAACTTCTCTAAGAGTTATGATGCTCATAGAATAAATTTACTCTTTTTTGTTTGTACCATTCTATAACATTTGAAGAACAAATCAAATAATGTATGGAGAATCTGTATAGGGAATCACATTGTCAGAGATTGTCTTTGCCATAAGCCAAAGTACAGAGGCATTCTGTTCAAAACAATTCTGCTATGGACTTCAAATTACCATGCGTGAGCCAAAGAGAAGAAAATACTTTTTAGGATCAATTATTCTTTTTCTAGTAATTTTCATCCTGCTAGAAAACCTTTATATATATGTATATATCTGACAAATCTAGTTTGCCAGTAGTTTCACACATATTCTTTACAAGCTACACCTCAAGGGGAGAATTTTCTCCCCTCAAGGGGAGATAGGAATAAAGGAAACTCCATCATTTAAATTTAATATGTCTAGGAGGGAATATGCAAATCACCTAATAGACTTTACTAAAATATATTAATGTCATTAAATGATTGCAGGTGCAAAATTTTAAATTAATTATACATTTGTAATTTCTGGTTATGTGTGTGTTAGTCACTGAGTCGTGTCCAACTCTTTGTGACTCCATGGACTACAGCCCACCAGGCTCCTCTGTCCATAAAATTTTCAAGGCAAGAATACTGGAGTGAGTTTCCATTCCCTTCTCCAGCGATCTCCCAAATCCATGGATGGAAGCCAGGTCTCCTGCCTTGCAGGCAGATTCTTTACAATCTGAGCCACTAGGGAAGCCCAAATTCTGGATACAATAAATGTAAAATTGAAAGCTATTATATTTAATCTATATTTTAAAAATAACTCAAATATGTATAGATAATTAGGATGTATTTTCCAGGCTGAAATTTATAGCGTTCATCAGATAGTAATTGGGTTTTTAATTAAAATCCTTGAGGCTTTAATTATGACTTTCTCCCCAACTTTTTTCATCACTTTGTGTTTAAATGTCCATTTAAAAATATTTGTTTAGAACTTGAAAACTGTCTTCACTTGGAAGCTATATTTATTAAAACAAAAATAAAATGGTATCTGACAAAAACATTTGAGCCATAACATTAATTTGTTCTTTTCATACACATCTAATATCCTATGCATTATTCTGTGTTAAGCACTGAAAATAAAAAGAATGAACAATATCATGTGTTTCTTGAAGAAACTCATGTGTGAGTGACAGAAAGTATCCTTATCTAAGAATCTGTCTGATTTTTTTCTATTCAAAGATACTCAGCACCATAACAGTTAAATTTTCAGTTCTATGTCCCTTACGGACAAGTTAGTGTATTTATCAGGAAAGTATAGGCTTCAGAGGATGCGTACTTGCAAAAGATATTTCTCAATTCTGTGAAAAATCCTCTTCCATAAAATGATAAGGTGATGGTTCATCCCACTCTTCAAAGACAGTTACTCAAAAGGAAAAACTAATCTTTCTTTTCTTGTATTTCACCTTTGTACACGTTACTGTTCTTGGCTTTTAACTAGGTTTGGGTTTCAGCATGACTTAGAGAGACATGGGAGCAAGATATTTCCTCAATTTCTGAATGTATAGTTAAAATAGTTATCATAATAAATTGAATCTTTACTTTGACACATGGAGAGAAAGCTATCATGGTAAGAACAGCAAAGTGGAAGAAAATTAAGTTTTGCCTCTTTGCCAAATAATATACCAATAAACAGTGCAATATCCCTCAGGGAATAACAGAGAATAGCACTATATTTAAAATTTTGAAAGGCACAGAAGTGACAGTACATTCTAAATTTCTTTTTTATTCCCTCATTTGTTGGCATGTGCATGCGTGCAGAGTTGCTCAGTCCTGTCTGACTCTTTGCAACTATATGGACTGTAGCCTGCCAGGCTCCTCTGTCCTTGGAATTTTCCAAGCAAGAATATTGAAGTGGGTTTCCATTTCTTACTCCAGGGGATCTTCCTGACCCAGGGGCTGAATTTGCATCTCTTGCATTGGCAGGCAGATTCTTTACCACCGAGCCACCTGGAAGCCTAAAAATTTGTTCTGTGATAAATAGTTCAATAATTGTCTTTAAAAGACAACTTATTGCTTAATAGTTTTATATAGATGAAGCAATGGTCATTGGCTGAGGAATACAATGTGGAATTTAAAAATGTTAAAATAAAAAACAAATTTCTGTTTTAACCCATTTAATTTTTATAAGACAAAAAGGGATGTTAAGTTCCCCCAAACAGTGATTTAAATCACAAATTTCCAAATATCTGAAGATTTTAATCAATATTTTTTAACAATTGTGGATCCCCTTTAGTTGTTAAAGTATAAATCTGGAGAATTTAATTTTAATAAGAGAAATTATTAAAAGAAGAAGCTATGACAAACGGAGACAGCATGCTGAAAAGCAGAGACATTACTCTGCCAACAAAGGTCCATATAGTCAAGGCTATGGCCTTACCAGTGGTCATGTAGGGTTGTGAAAGCTGGGCCATAAAGAAGGCAGAGCATTGAAGAATTGATGCCTTCAAACTATAGTGTTGGAAAAGACTCCTGAGAGTCCCTTGGAAGCAAGGAGATCAAACTGGTCAGTCTTAAGGGAAATCATCCCTGAATACTCATTGGAAGAACTGGTATTGAAGTTGAAACTCCAGTATTTTGGAAATCTGATACAAAGAGCTAACTCATTTAAAAAGTCCTTGATGCTGGGAAAGTTTGAGGGCAGAAGACAAAGAAAGTACCAGAGGATAAGATGGCTGGAAGCCATCAATGATGCAATGGACGTGAACTTGGGCAAACTTTGGGAGATGGTGAGGGTCAGAGACCCCGGCATGCTGCAGTCCATGGGATCGCAGAGTCAGATATAACTGGGTGACTGAACAACAACAACAACAACTAGAACAAGATTGATGTTTAAGTTTAAATGGCTATATTACATTTTGCTGTTAGTTTTATATACACTCATTTTCAGTTAATGAAATTCTTGCTTTCTCCCTTCTCTTATAGTATTATTTTGTGTATGAAAATTATCCTAATGAGAAAAATATGAAACATGTTTATAAAAATACTACTCCCTTGCCTTTACTTTAAACTACATATAAAAGTATCAGTTAGTGCTCAAGGGCTTTTGAATAGAAAAATTATCATGTAAATTGCACCAAGTGGCTCATGTATGTGCAGTAAACAATTTTACTCATTTAATGGATGCAAGAGGGAAAGGAATTTCTGAATTTATTTTTAGCATGTTTTAACCGTCAATGAGTTATGTGAAATTGTGAATCATGCTTTATATCCCACTTGTATGGTGCCAAATCTTTCAGATATTAAAGCTAGCTCTCAGAGGCATCCTGAAATTGTTTACCCTATAGCTTAGACTGTGTCCATATGTTAGCAAAGTACTGTTTAAATTGGTAGCGAACATAACCTTTCCATCTACAACAAAAATATGCACTAAAAAAAAAATCATTCATGCAATGCTAAAAAACGGATAGCTTTTATTGGACTTTCTGTTCCCTCTTCATCCTAAAATTTTGTGTTACTATATTTTACTACCATGAGACTTTATGTCCTTGAAATCCAAATGCTCTAGTTAACACTATAAACCAAGATCCAGAGATTATTAAGTTCCTGACGTTAAAATATCAGATCATTTGGTTCAAACAACTGTCATTATTATAATGTTTCTTAGAAAAATATGCTTTTGAGATCATGCTTACAGAACATACTCATGATTTCAATCCCACACAGTATTTTAATTCCATAAGGTGTGTGGGTGGCTATTTCAAATTGACATAGTTTTGTGTTATTTTTTACATGCAAAATTATTATCAGATGGAGGGGAAATTAGATATTCTGAATGTGATGAAAAAAAACCTCAGTGTTCTTGACTTATATTACCAACTGCTGCTGCTGCTAAAATGTATCCATTTTTGGAAAATGAACAACCTTGACAGCATTGATAGTCTTAATAAAAAATAAAAATAGAACTTTCTCAAAATATCTGAACAAAATTCTTCTGATAAGTGGCTGGATGTATGAGAAAAATTTATAACTGACCCATGATACTTACNATTGGAAAAGACTTTGATGATGGGAGGGATTGGGGGCAGGAGGAGAAGGGGACGACAGAGGATGAAATGGCTGGATGGCATCACTGACTCGATGGACGTGAGTCTGAGTGAACTCTGAGATTTGGTGATGGACATGGAGGCCTGGCATGCTGCAATTCATGGGGTCGCAAAGAGTCGGACACGACTGAGCGACTGAACTGACTGAACTGAAGCTCTTTACATGCATTAGCTTACCATTCCCACCAAATTTTACTAAGTAAGAGATAATATGCCTTTTTTATAAATTAGGAAGTGAAGGTTCAGATAATTATTTTGCCCAAGGCTATTAAGCATGAGAACGTCTCAGCTGGGATTCAACCCCAGGAAAGTGTGACTTTCTAGCCTAAGTTCTTTCCTATTCTTTCCATAAAAATTCACTGGATTCTAAAAGCAATTCTGTGAAGTAGCTGGTAGAGATTATTATCTTCATAAAGTGGAACCCAAAGAAATTTAGTGAATTGCTACAGTGAGTTTCAAAACCAGAAATAGAATTTTGGATGTTTTTAGTGCTCATCTCAATCACACTAACTGACTCCCTTCTTAATATATTGGTAATGTAGGCAATTCTTCAAGCATAGAGCACATGGGTTCATTCTCAATGGTGTGTACTCCAACAGATGTTGGGGTAAAAAATTAGTAGAGGATAAATAAAGTGATGCAAAACTCACAAAATTATCTTAGGAATTCCTATCTTTTGATTTTGAGCTGTGACTATTCAAATGTTTTTGAGTCAATCACTCCTATGAAAATATGATGGAAATTAGTAGACTTTTGCCAGAAAAGGGCACATTCTGCAAATTATTTCAAGTGTTTGATATTCTGACACTATCCAATTTATAAATTTTTATCTTAGAAAAAGAGAAGTCACCAGGGCCACAAAGATGTGTTATTCAAAGTACCCGGTTGTTATTCATTCTCTCAGTTTTGTCTCTTTGTGACCCAATGAACTGCAGCACACCAGGCTTCCCTGTCCTTTACCATCTCCTGAAATCTGCTCAAATTCATGTTCATTGAGTCAGTGATGCTATCTAACCATCTCATCCTCTCTTCTCTCTTCTCCTTTTGCATTGAATCTTTCCCAGCATCAGGGTTTTTTTTTTATTTTTTATTTTTCCCAATGAGTCATCTCTTTGCATCAGATGACTAAAGAACTGGAGCTTCAGCTTCAACATCAGTCTTTCCAATGAATATTTAGGACTGATTTCCTTTAGCATTGACTGGTTTGATCTCCTTGCAGTCCAAGAGATGCTCAAGAGTCTTCTCCAACAACAAAGTACAAAAGCATCGATTCTTTAGCATTCAGCTTTCTTTATGGTCCAAATCTCAAATCCATACATGACTATTGGAAAAATCATAGCTTTTACTAGCTGGACCTTTGTCGGCAAAATATTATCTCTGCTTTTAAATTTGCTGTCTAGGTTTGCCATAGCTTTTTTTCAAAGGAGTAAGGGTATTTTAATTTCATGGATGCAGTCATTATCTGCAGTGACTTTGGAGCCCAAGAAAATAAATTCTGTCACTGTTTCCATTTTTTCCCCAATTTTATTTGACATAAAGTGATGGGACCTGATACCATGATCTTCATTTTTTCAATGTTGAATTTTAAGCCAGCTTTTTCACTCTCCTCTTTCATTTTCATCAGGAAGCTCTTAGTTACTCTTCCCTTTTTGCCTTAGAGGTGGTGTCATCTGAGTATATGAGGTTTTTGATATTTCTCCTGATAGTCTTGATTCCAGCTTGTGCTACATCCAGCCTGACATTTTGCATGATGTACTCTGCATATAAGTTAAGTAAGCAGGATGACAATATACAGCCTTGTCGTACTCCATTCCCAATTTTGAACTAATCTCTTGTTCCATGTCTGTTTATAATTGTTGTGTCTTGACCTGCATACAGATTTCTCAAGAGGCAGGTAAAGTGGTCTGGTATTCCCATCTCTTTAAGAATGTTCCAGTTTGTTGTGATCCACACAGTCAAAGACTTTGGCATAGTCAATGACACAGATGTTTTTGTGGAACACTTGCTTTTTCTATGATTCAATGGATGTTGGCAGTTTGATCTCTGGTTCTTCTGCCTTTTCTAAATCCATCTTGAGCATCTGGAAATTCCTGGTTAATGTACTGTTGAAGTCCAACTTGGAGAATTTTGAGCATTACTTTACAAGTGTGTAAGATGAATGCAATTGTGCAGTAGTTCAAACATTCTTTGGCACTAACTTTGGGAATGGAACGAAAACTGACCTTTGCAGTCCTGTGACCACTGCTGAGGTTTCCAAATTTGCTGTTATATTGAGTGCAGCACTTTAACAACATCACCTTTTAGGATTTGAAATAGCTCAACTGGAATTCCATCACCTCCACTAGCTTTGTATTTTAGTGATGCTTCTTAAGGCCCACTTGACTTCACATTCCAGTGTATCTGGCTCTAGGTGAGTGATCACACAGACGTGGTTATCTGGGTCATGAAGATCCTTTTTACATGAAGATACATGAAGATACATGAAGATCTTCTGTGTATTCTTGCCACCTCTTCTTAATATCTTCTGCTTCTGTTGCTGCTGCTGCTGCTAAGTCACTTCAGCTTCTGTTAGGTTATACAATTTCTGATCTTTATTGTGCCCATCTTTGCATTAAATATTCCCCTGGGAGCTCTGATTTTCTTGAAGAGGTCTCTAATCTTTCCCATTCTGTTGCTTTCCTCTGTTTCTTTGCATTGATCACTGAGGTAGGTTTTCTTATCTCTCCATGCTATTCTTTGAAACTCTGCATTCAAATGGGTATATCTTTCATTTTCTCTGCCTTTAGCTTCTCTTCTTTTCTCAGCTATTTGTACGTCCTCCTCAGACAAAGATTTTTCTTTTTTTGCATTTCTTTTTCTTGTTGATGGTTTTGATTGCTTGATCACTGCCTCCTGTACAATGTCACAAACCTTTTCCCATAGTTCTTCAGGCATTCTGTCTATCAGATCTAATTCCTTGAATCTATTTCTCACTTTCACTGCATAATCATAAGGGATTTGATTTAGTTCATACCTGAAGGTCTAGTGGTTTTCCCTATTTTCTTCAATTTAAGTCTGAATTTGGCAATAAGGAGTTCATGATATAAAGCACAGTCAGCTCCCAGTCTTATATTTTTCTGACTTTATGATATTTCCTCATTTTTGTATGCAAACAATATAATCAATCTGAGTTTGGTATTGATCATCTGGTGATGTCCATATGTAGAATCTTCTCTTGTGTTGTTGGAAGGGGGTATTTGCTATGACCAGTGTGTTCTCTTGGCAAAACTCTGTTAGGCTTTGCCCTGCTTTATTTTGTATGTCAAGTCCAAATTTGCCTGTTATTCCAGGTAGCTCTTGACTTCCTACTTTTGCATTCCAGTCCCCTATGATGAAAAGGACATCCTTTTGGGGTGTTACTTCTAGAAGTTCTTTTAGGTCTTCATAGAATCATTCAACTTCAGCTTTTTCAGCAATACTAGTTGGGGCCTAGCCTTGGATTACTGTGATATTGAATGATTTGCCTTGGAAACAGACAGAGATTAGTCTGTCATTTTTGAGATTGTACCTAAGTATTGCATTATGGACTCTTTTGTTGACTATGAGGGCTACTCCATTTCTTCTAAGGGATTCTTGCCCACAGTAATTGATATAATGGTCATCTGAATTAAATTTGCCCATTCCAGTCTATTTTAGTTCCCTGATTCCTAAAATGTTGATGGTCAGTCTTGCCATCTCCTGTTTGAACACTTTCAATTTACCTTGATTCATGGACCTGACATTCCAGGTTCCTATGCAATATTGCTCTTTACAGCATCGGACTTGACTTCCATCATCAGTCACATCCACAACTGGGTGTTGTTTTCACTTTGGCTCTGTCTCTTCATTGTTTCTGGAGTTATTTATCCACTCTTCTCCAGTAGCATATTGGGCACCTACCAACCTGGGGAGTTCATCTTTCAATGCCATATCTTTTTTGCCTTTAAATACTGTTCATGATGTTCTTATCTTCATAAAACCATTCAACTTCAGCTTCTTTGGCATCCATGGTTGAAGCATAGACTTAGATTACTCTGATATTGAATGGTTTGCCTTGGAAACAAGCAGAGTTCATTATGTCATTAGATTGCAGCCAAGATTTGCATTTTGGACTCTTTTGTTGACTATGAAGGCTACATCATTTCTTCTAAGGGGTTCTTGCCCACAGTAGTATATATAATGGTCATCTGAATTAAATTGGCCCATTCCAGTCCACATTAATTCACTGATTCCTAAAATTTTTATGTTCATTCTTGCCATCTCCTGTTTTACCACTTCCAATTTACCTTGATTCACATACCTAACATTCCAGGTTCCTATGCAATATTGTTCTTTACAGCATTGAACTTTACTTCCATCTCTAGTCACGTATAGAACTGGGTGTTGTTTTTACTTTGGCTTCATCTCTTCATTCTTTCAGGAGCTATTTCTCCACTCTTCTCCAGTAGCGTATTGGGCACGTTCCAACCTGGGGAATTCATCTTTCATTATCATATCTTTTTGCCTGTCATACTGTTCATGGACTTCAAGAGGCAAGAATACTGAAGTGGTTTGCCATTCCCTTCTCCAGGGGTCCATGTTTTGTCAGAACTGTCTACCATGACACGTCCATCTTGGGTGGCTCTACACACAGTATGGCTCATCGTTTTATTGAGTTAGACAAGGCTGTAATCCATGTGATCAGTTTGACTAGTTTTCTGTGATACAGAGTCTGTACACAGCTACATAATCTGGACCCTGAAAGTCTAGATTCAAATAGGTTTCAAAACTTATCTTTGGATTTTTACCAGCTCTGTGATCTTGAGCAAGGTACTTGATTCCACTGTACTGCCCCTTTGTCACGTTCAGAAACATGATAATAGTAGTTAATTACTTCATAAGGTTGTTGTGAGGGTTAAATTAATTAGGTTATGTAAATCACTTAAAAAGGTTCCTGGCACATTGTAAGTATTCTATGTGTTTTATCACTTATTAATATTAAATATATTGAGGGAGAAAAAATAATGGTTACAAAAACTTTAGTATGTTTATAGGCCTCATTGTAAGAGAATGAAATAAATGAATGCTTGAGAATAAAGGCTTGATGAGGAATACTAATTAAGTTAGATCCAATTTCTGGTAGAGAATTGATGTGGAAGGAGTGAGAAGTACAACTGGAGAATTAACTGTGGAGAAGAGCTGTTTATTTAAGACTGGGGGAAAGGAAGTGAAGTGAGCATAGAC